>WKFP01012817.1:121882-148044 GCA_011057875.1 Pterocles orientalis | reverse complement strand
GTTGGATGTGTTGGACGTGTTGGATGTGTTGGATGTGTTGGATGTGTTGGATGTGTTGGATGTGTCGGACGTGTTGGACGTGTTGGATGTGTTGGACGTGTTGGACGTGTCGGATGTGTAGGACGTGTTGGATGTGTTGGACGTGTCGGACGTGTTGGATGTGTCGGATATGTAGGACGTGTTGGATGTGTTGGAGTTGGACGTGTCGGACGTGTTGGATGTGTTGGACGTGTCGGACGTGTTGGATGTGTTAGATGTGTTGGATGTGTTGGACGTGCCGCTACCATGGAAACCCTCGGCCCGATGGACTTTCTCCGGACCTATAAAAGCCTGCAGGAAAGTGCTCCTGGAAAGTGGGTGTTTTGTTGCGGGTGTGTTTTGTGTCGTGTGTGCGTGAGGAGGCACGTGGGCAGAGGTGTGAGTGCGTGTGTGCGCGAAGGTGTGTGTTCACCGTCCAAGGCCTGTGCACAGTCGGAGCGTCGCGGGAACTCGGGTGGTAACTGTTTCTTGCCTCTCTATCCTGACTTCTTGCTTAATTTCTGCCTTTTATTCCACTCTTTCCTATCACTTTTACTTTTTATTGTCCCTAATAAAGTTGGTTCGGGTGTACGGTATCTGACCTCATTGGGTCTTAATCTCGCTCCTGGGATTGCATGGAGACCTCCCCGGCTTTGGGTGGGGACACCACGCGCAGTCGGTGGGCAGTCAGCTGTCAAACCAGAGACAGGAAACACTGCTCACCTCTGTGTGGAGTGGTGAGACACAAACAGTTTTAAGGCTTGATTAATCAAACCAGCTGGTTTAAAATGTTGTGATTTATCTTCAAATAAAATCAAAGAACTTTAAATATTATTTCATTTTCTTTTAATCCTCCATATATGTTTAGGATTTGTAAATTCATACACGTTTTTATTTAATAAAATATTTCTATAGCTTGAATGATCAAGAAGGCGCTTTCATTTTGCCAGAAATTAAGGCATAAATGATTGCATCTTGCTAGCGAAGTATTGTCCTAATTCTTAAATCTTTATACTGTTGGGACACCTTTTCAATAAAATAATATGAGCCAGCAGCGAAGATAAGTATAACTGCACACCCTAAACTGTGGGGACCCTTCGTAAATATTCACATTGACTTTATCCCGATGCCTAAATGCTGCATTCTGAGAATGTCCTCGTCACTTCAGACATGTCCTCAGGATGTGTAGAAGCCTGTGCTTGTAAACATGCAGGTGAAAGAACCGATGAAAAAAGGTTGCTGAGAGAAGTAAATTTCTGAGTTTAGTGTTCCCCTGACACTAGATAAGAGGACCCACTTTCCTGGGTAAGTAGCGTGGAAAACCTGTGCAGCCCTACATGTAGAAAAAAGTGTTACTTGACCCATCACCCCCGATCCAATGAGACTGCACAGAGGAAAAACTCTGATTTTAAAAAGAAATTGGCAAAAAATTGTGCAGAGAGTGACCTGAAACGTCCAGATGTGTTATCTGTCCCACCGATTATGTCAGGAGCATTCTGAACAGAAGATACGGACTGTAACCTCATGAGACTTTGATGGCAAACCCGTGTGAATGCCACACACAGCACCCTGAACTCCCGTACAGTCAAACCTAAAATTGTCGTCTGAAATAATGTCAATTATTAGTGAAATGTGTGAGGACTTTCCACACACAGCTGAAAGAAGCACCACCCGAACTCGCCACTGAAGTCTGTCACTCCTTGAAGCCAGGAGGCTGGGATGACATTAAGGTACAACAGTGAAAAACCCACTTCAGCTGTGCTGGAAGGGACCGCACCAGGTGCTGGGAATTGCTGATACTGCAGTAATGTGCAAGGAGGAACAGGAGCCAGCAGTGTGCCCAGGTGGCCAAGAAGGCCAACGGCATCCTGGCCTGCATCAGCCATGGTGTGGCTAGCAGGACTAGGGCAGGATTGTGCCCCTGGACTGGGCACTGGTGAGGCCGCACCTTGAATCCTGGGGTCAGTGTTGGGCCCCTCCCCACAAGAAGGACATTGAGGGGCTGGAGCAGGTCCAGAGAAGGGCAACGGAGCTGGGGAAGGGTCTGGAGCACAGGGCTGACGAGGAGCGGCTGAGGGAGCTGGGGGGGTCAGGCTGGAGAAGAGGAGGCTGAGAGGAGACCTCATCACTCTCTACAGCTGCTGAAAGGAGGGGGCAGTGAGGGGGGCTGGGCTCTGCTCTAAAGGAGCAAGTGATGAGACAAGAGGAAACGGCCTCAAGTTGCGCCAGGGGAGGTTTAGGCTGGAGATTAAAATTTCTTCACTGCAAGAGTGATGAGGCATTGGAACAGGCTGCCCGGGGCAGTGGTGGAGTCAGCATCCCTGGAGGGGGTCAAGAACCGTGTGGATGTGGTGCTTGGGGACATGGGTCAGTGGGTTGGGTGGGGTTGGGTTGACAGTTGGACTTGATGGTCCTCGAGGTCTTTTCCAACCTTATGATTCTGTGATGTCTCAACTGGATCTGCGCTTGGCGGTGTAGAAGGGTCACACCACCTTCAGACAGCACGGCGTGTATCACCTGTCACAGCAGGACTGGATGATCTGGATGGACCTTTTTTGGTCAAATGTCAACAGAAGTACAACCTGCAACCCTGCAAATGAACGTTGATGACTTTATTTTTATAATTGGAACATGTTGGTTGTTTTTACAAAATGTAGCTTTGTATGCCCGGGGATTTTGTATTTGGGTTTATATTATTCCTGGTCATATATTAACCTGTAAGAACTGTTACACGATAAGACCATAGAGAATGAAACACTACAAGGGATATGTGTCTCTAAGGGCCATTAACAGACCTATCAATTTGACCGGCACTTGTACATCAGGATTTTTTTTTTCCTGGCACCCCAATACATCCAGACTTCTTAAAATAAGATGATTAAGACATCTTTGAAATATATTTTGTTTGGATTATTAACTTTGCTGGTGGTGTATGAGTGGGTACAGTTGACCTTATGTTGTGGCAATTTGATGTGTGAGAGGCTGGAAAGAGGCATAAACCCAAGCAAAGGCTAGAACAATAATGCTGATTACAGGATAAAGAAGAAGAAAAGGAAAAAGTGTTTGGACTAGTGACTCTAAATGATTAAAAAATCTGTAGGCAAGAACACATGTTTGGTCAGCCTGGCCCACATGGAGATTTAATGTGCGCTCCCAGGAGTCGTGAGCACTGAAGACAGTAGTATCACCACTACAAAGCAAAGCAGAGTGAAAAGAGAAATAGGCATACAGGTCATCGCTTTCTTATTGCCTGCCCTCTGCAATAAAAATCAGGTGAACAGAGAACAATCTCAATGAATGGCATAATTTGGCCTTTCCTATTTGCATCAGAAATGCAGAAAGAAAGACACGGGTGAATTAATGACTTTATAACCTTCACATCTCATGACCTCCCTTCTTTCTTCTTTGTTTGTTTTAGAAGCTTACTTCTTGCCATCCTTGCGCACAGAGCACATCCTCTTCACCTGGAGGGTGTGGGGCGGATTCAGCTCTTCATCCCAGCAGTACTCTGGGGAGAGCAGGCGTGTGGGCTTGTGATACAGGAGATACTTGTTGAGGTGGCTCTCATCATGCCACCTAGCTTCAATGCCCTTTTCTCTGTCCTCCATGAGCCCTTTAGAACAGGCTCTGGTGAGTTTGTAGACCTCGGCCACACTTCCCCCATAGAAGCTTGCTGTGTAATAGAAGTCCCCTTCTCCCTCGGGGATAGCAGCTTGTGACTCATTGCGTGTCTCGTATGATTTGCTCTCCTGACGTGCAGCGTACTGCCAGGAGCTGATGGTCCCCACCAATGTATCAATGATCTCCACACCAATGTGTTCAAACAGCTGGACGGCAATGTCTATGGAGTAGAGATAGTCAACCTCATACTGGAATCGGCTGCGGATGTATCTGCTGATGATGTCCATACGGCTCATGGAGATATCCTGCCATCGTGAGAGATTCTGGAGAGGGATGACAAAGAGGTGATTCTCAGGGGCCATGTGAAGGTGAGAGATCTGCTCAGGATTGTCTGTGAACACGTAGAAGTTCACCTGGTGCCCAGCAAGGAAGTACTTGTTGGCAGAGCTCATGAACCTTTCTATGAACTGGACATATCTGAGAGACAAAGAAGGGAAAAGAGTGGAGAGGAGTTCCTCCTGTTGATGAATAGTGGCTTTTCAAGTTTGCTTTGTTTCTCCTTTTCTATCCACTGCTCCCTTCTTATACTAGTGCTCTTTATTTAACAAAGCTGCTGCCCCTTCAACCCATCCTCATGGCGCTACGTATTACATCATTTTTTAGTTTTCTCTATTCTCTGCTCCACTGGTCTTTCATGGTTACCGTCCAGAACACATACCTTCCACCCCACGCTGCTCCCTGGTATCGCTGTGGAGCACAGACACTCCTCTTCACCCTTCACTCTTACGTGCTTCCTAGCCCCCGTCACTCTGTCTGTAGTTTAGTTTTTTAACTTACTGTTCTAGAGAGTACAATAACTACCAGTGAAATAATGTTGGTTGTTTTGAGATACCTGAAATCTCTGTTTATATCTGGCACGCTTAAAGGAGACACAGGAACTGCAGTTCTTTACTCACTCAGAAGCTTGAAGGGGAACCTCCCCCAGAAGTTACAAGCAGTAATGGGATGGTTAATAATTTTACTGGAGTTAATATTTTGACTCTAAACTCTAATAGAAACCCATTAAAAATCTCAGTTGTGCAGAATTTTTGTATTTTTTACCCTAGGTGAGAGACAAATCTTATTGTCAGAAACATAGCAGGAGCTGGAATTTTCTTCTCAAGGGATCAAAATGCTACTTTCATTTCCAAAAGTACTTTTTGCCCTTTGCAAGGCAATGTCTCCTGATTTTCCACAGCCAGTTGCCTCACTTGGGAAGCTGACATTCACATGTCACATTTCTCCCAGCCTAAAGCTGCTCAAATTGTCTTTGGGACCTTTCTCACTCTTGCTCCACCAGCAGTATTGCAGCATATCTGGCAGATCAGAGGTGCAGGCTTTTAACGAGAAATAAATGACAACCAATACTTTTTAACAGCAAAAGTGACCACTCCAGTGACTGAGTTCTTCTGCTTGTATTGGGCATCCAGGATGTCTCTATTGAACGTGCCTTCCCAGACAATTGGAGCCAACCAGGGTGTCAAGACCAGCACGTCCCACCTCCTGCAAGGAGTTTGAGAATGAAGTTAGTCTCTAGTTGGGCTGTAGAATTCATGAAGACAAACACAAACTTCTTCAGCACACATGTACTTTGAGTTAATGATCCCAGACACCCCGCCTAGGGGTGTAGAAAGTACGGTCAGCGAAATCTGAGATATGAGTCATCTTATCCTGGAGCAGAACCTAAAATAAGTCAGATGTCTCTAAAATATTTTTTTCCTACAAAGTATCTAACCATCAAAGAACTGCAATAAGTTTAGAACCTGTGTTCCCAATTCAGCCTTTGGTGACAGAAAGCTACAGCTACACTGGCCCGTATAGAGCCACACGTGACTGCCAGCTTAGCTTCACAGAGCCGTGTGAACCCACCCATCTGTGTCCACACAGCATTCCACTGCTTCGTTCAGTTGTAACATCCGGAGAGATTCTGTCCAGCACATCTAGAGTACCAGCAAACATGTAAACAAGACACGGGAGTGGGGGATTCAGACACAAGTACGCGCTTGAGCCTTGAGTTAGTTTGGAACTATGGAGAAACCCAAAATCAACCAGTTACCCCTGGGATGGTTTGGATCACCTTTTGGAGGTGCCACTATTGAGCCCCTTAGCCCCTACACTGATTGAATTTATCTGTATGATTTTTCAGATTTTATTAAATTGAACCAACATATTTCTCGAGGCACTTCTCTGCCCAAATGCAGGTATCTGTGGTGTAGAAGCACACATCTGGACAAGCTGTCAGGAATCCATTACAGTGAGTGAAGAGAAACAAGCACTTCTTTGGTATAATCAATTGTAATACAAGTGTATAAAATATGCTTATGCCACAGACACATTTACAATTCCCAATTTACTGTAACGGGAGCCCAGGAGACTAGATGTGGACGCATACGATCCTTGCACTGTGTGGGAGACCTTCTGGTAACTTCCGATTTCCCCAGTGCGGACATTTGCATAGGAACAACCTAGGCGACATCCACAGCCAGTGACAAGGAATAAGCACTTCCAGGGAAACTCCTCCAAATTATTTTCAGTGTTTGGATGAACTACACCTAAGAATTGCCTGTTTGTACTTACTGACTGCAAAGGGGAAATCTAGCATCACTAGTCAAAGACAGATATTGCCATGGGAGGTGCTGGATCTGGTAACCCAGCAGAGGCAAGGCTGCTGCAGCTCGATGTCCCCTGGTCCAGCCAACAGTGAGGCTGAGAACATTCCCAATAAACATGCACACAGGCATACACATACAGCACACAAGGATGTATGTCTGGCTACACAGATATTACGGAGAGAAAACACAGCACTCGGGAAAACACAGAGAGCACCAGCAGTGTCACCCTGTCCCCCTTTTCAACTACTGAGGATGAAAGCCCCTTTAGTAAAAAATCCGTATAGACACATATATTACATATAGATACATATGAATGTATATACAACACAGAGCCCTCCAGCAACTGGCCTTGCAGAATTTATCCATCAATTGGCCCTGGATCCTGGGCTCCCTGTTACCTTGCAAGCCCACGTGCTCACCGGCACTCGCGGCACTCAGTAGCTGGCCTGAGGATCTCCTCATCTCCCGTTGGCTCGTACACATGCGAAGGAGTCTCTAAGGCGACCTCCCCACCTTACAGTCACTCCAGTAGTTGGCTTGGACCTTCAATATCCAAATCTCAGACCAACTGGTCTCCAGTATCTGAAGCAGGCTTATGGCCACTTTGATACCTCCCTCTCAAATCGCTTCTCCTATTGCCAGCAAGCGCAGCGTGGCATTTGCTAGCTATTACACCTCGACACGAGTACCCACAAAATATGTGTGCCCTCCAGCCTCTCCAGTCGCTGCATCCCAGACATGTGGGCCCTTGTGACCTGTGGTCCCCAGTCCAGTTGCCCGCCCTCACTCACTCCAATTGTTGGGACAACAGATGCGCAGGACCCTGTGACCTGTGG
Organism: Pterocles orientalis; assembly: GCA_011057875.1. Lineage (NCBI taxonomy): Eukaryota > Metazoa > Chordata > Aves > Pterocliformes > Pteroclidae > Pterocles > Pterocles orientalis. The sequence continues at coordinate 140,918 of WKFP01012817.1, read as the reverse complement.
TCCATCTAGAGTATCTAGCACTTAAATTTTTGCTTGATCTGGTCTCTCCACCTGCAAACACCACAGACATGCAGGTCCCTGACTGAATTTGCTGCTGTTTAGGCCTCTGTACAAGTACATGCACACAGAAGAACCTCTTAGGAAGACAGGTGAAACAGAGCTTGGTGAGAAGACAGAGCAGACAGTGCTGACCAGGTACAGCCTATTGCCACACAAGCACACTGACCAGCATGCTTGTGCTAGCCACTGACTCCTTATATAACCTTGTCCCTTTATTTTCCCACTCTTGTTCATCCCCAAACCACCTTGATCCTTCCCTTTCTCCACTTGTGGTTCCTCCTCTCAACATCCCATAACCAGTCTTGCATAATCCCATTATGCTGCTCCCTGCCATCTCATGCCCTTGCAGGGCAGTAACCCCTCTCAGCCTGGAAGCTGCTCTAGCGAACTTCTCCCTTTGGCTTGTCTCAACGAACACCATCCCTGGACAGCAAGGTAGGCACCGTCACACTGTGCTTGGTTCTCTTATGAGGCTGTTGGGGTTCTCTGCCTCCCATTCTCCCTCTGTGCTCCTTTGTGTTGTGCAGAGATGAATCTTTTATCACATAACCTAGAAAGTATCTATACAACTGATACTGAAGTTATCCGAGAAGAATAATCTCTGATACATCTTTTTCTTTTCAATACTTACAGATTTTAAAAATCAGACTTACTGGGGTTTTGTCAGAAGCGGCCGAGGATATAATATGCTGTAGCAAAGAAAAAATATATATGACCTTGGAATATTGTACATGGTCATTGATTATCACACAATCCAATAACAGAAATAACAAGAATAGTTGGGATATGTGGAGTGTAAGAATCTCTAGTTTGAGAGAATATGTGATTAACGGAGAGTCAGCATCAAAGGCAAAGACGAGAAACAAAGGACATGATCAGTTAAAATTCAGACACACAAAGCTTAATGAGCAGTATATTATTGAAACAAAAACAAAGAAAGGAACTCTTAGGTCAGCAACTGATGGGCTGAGGGGCACTGTGGGAATGTGCAATATCTATGTTTAGTGGAAGAGCCAAAGCAGAGGAAGGGAGGAATAGCAATGGACTGGGGAGAACAAATGTGTGAAAATAGAGAGAAGGCAGTGGATAACAGGGTCCAGTCTGGTCTAAGCTGGCTGTTGGTCACTCGGCTAGTCCAGCTGAGCCCTGAGCCTGGTCACTGCAGACTGTCCTATCTTCTTTTTGGACTCTCTGCTGATTTTCCATGTGACCTTACTCTCTAGGCTGTGCACGCAGATGGATGCGTCAACAAATTTCAAACTGATCAAGCCTGTGAGCAGCAGGAAACCAGAATCTGGAAAGACATGGGGCTGGAGCTAGAGACTGGGTAAGTGAGACTCAAGGTCTGGACAGAGCTACCGTCTGGTCTGGGTTCCAAGGAGCTCACAGGCACATGCATCCCTGCGGAACAAGAGAAGGACGGGGTGTGTCTGTCCACTTGTGAACTATAGCTCTGGGGACCAGGGGAGAGGAATGGGGTCAGGCAGCCGGAGCTGTTTGCGTGAGTCCTGCTCATGTCAGAACACGGCTCTCTGCTCTGTCCGGGTCAGTCTCGGTGGCCACTGCGCCTTTGCTCCGTACGTGCTCGCGTCTGTCAGGTTTGTGTTCAGTTCCGCCACGGGCTGGACAGACAGACTGAGCAGGATAAATCCTTGAGTCTTTAAGATGCCGAGATTCAGCTTGCTTTAACAAGAATAATAATTACACAGGTTTGTTTTACATTAGAGACCGTGGCAGTTCTCCGTAATCGTCAGGAGAGGGCAGCTGCATTGTGTTGTGTCCGGAGTGACGACGCGATTCTTCACCGTAAGATGGCACAAGAGGCCAAGGGAGAAATCCTTCAGGACAATCGCTTGCAGGCTGTTCCTAGGGTTTCGTTTCAATACACTGACCCACGTGTAACCAGAATCCTCCCAGTGACAGGGGTGTTCGTGAGTCACTGCGCACAGACACTATTTGGAAGAGGGCCTGTGGGTCACTACGTGCAAAAGGTTAATTTGAGACCATGGTAAAGGGTAGTGTGAGATAATTTTGCATCTGAATAGCTCCAAAACATTCCCCTTATTAATATTGGGAAGGTCTGTGCCTAGACATGTACAAGTTTGTGCACAATGTGCATTGCCAAAAACACGATCTGCGGTCAGAGAGCCAGGTGAGGGTTTTCTGTTGGAAGAATGTTCCTGAACACAACTAGAGAAGGCCAAGAACAGAACAAATAACAACAGAAAGAACAAAATTCCTTAGAAACTCCTAGGAGAAAAAATGAACGCCCTTCTTTTAGCTTTGTAGTGGCGAAATTTGAAATCTGGGGGAAAAATTATTAAAGAAACATTAATGTGGAATATCTATATTTAAATTTACACATTCGACATTACGATAAATGAGTGCCAGAGTCCAGTCATCTAAATGTGAATTGGTCATCCATGGTTCTTCACAGAATCACAGAACGGCTGGGGATGAAACATCCCTCAGGAGGTGTCTGGTCCAATCCCCATGCTCAGGCAGGGACACCCAGAGCCTGTTCACCAGGAGCATGACCAAATGGCTTTTGAGTATCTCCGAGGAGGGAGAGTCTGCAAGTTCCAGGGCCCAGTCACCCTCACAGTAACGAAAGTCTGTTGTTCAGACAGAACCTCTTGTGTTTCAGTTTGTGCCCATTGCACTGGGTGCCGATGAAAAGAGCCTGGCTCTGTCTTCTTTGCACACACCCCCCTTCAGGTATTTATATAAGTTGAAAAATTATGCCCCCAGCCTTCTCTTCTCCAGGCTGAACCGTCCCAGCTCTCGCAGCCTTGCCTCGTAGGAGAGATGCTCCAGTCCCTTCATCATCCCTGTGGCCCTTTACTCTCTCCAGTATGTCCATCTCTCTTCTGCTGTTTTTCTAGAGCCAATGACTCTAGCATAGGCAATTCCAGAAAATAATTCATCCTGCTGACCTAAAACGTCTCTTTCACAGGCATTTACAAATCGTCCCGAATGCTGACAGCTACCACTAAAAATAACACCAGCCAAAGAATCTCCTTTTTTAGCTCCTGAGATGGATGGTGGCGGGGGGTGGGAATTAATTCAGCTCTAAGTAAACCAAAAATGTTTCAACATTCACTGTAATTTCCCAGTTTCCTTTCTGAAAGCAAACAAATGGAAGATTCTGCACCTCTGCGTTTTTTAAAGGTTTCTGGAAGAGTGCCTTTCCTATTCATTCAGCCTTTTTCTCAGCTGTCCTGACTTGTACGTGCCAGAAACACCGTAATGAGAATGATGTAACATCACATTAATGAAGCCAGAGAACTTCTACTTACCGTGGAAGCGTTGGAGATGTTTCACTTAAGTCAGTTTGTCTGTAAATGAGAGAGAAATAAAAAACACATAAATACCTCATGGCACAGCAGTTTCAGATTTTCTTTTTCGTGCCGGGAGGGATGAGCCCCAGAAGAGATCCTTGTCAATGGGTTCAGCTCCATCACAAATACTATGATACGACCTACATTGCTTCACCTCCATGCACGACGTTACTACATTTAAATAATGTTCCTCAGACATACTGCTCGGGTCAGCTAACTAGAGTTGAATGCAAAATAATTTTAAAGAATCTTGTGTATGACTGCGAACGTATTTAGGGTAACACACTGAGTGTATTATAAGAGAGCTGATGAAGAGGGGAAACCTGAGTCAAAAAAGCAGTGGGGGTCAGAAATACACACTTCACAAAGCAATAAAAGAAACTGAAAATATACAGCTCAGTTAAATGAAACGAAGCATTTTTTGTTTAAAAATATGGGAGTGTTTCATTCTGGTAAACTACCAGATTAAACTCTTTCTTGCTTTCGTATTTAGAACTTGCAACTTCTCAGGGAGTTTGTGGGTAACAGCAAAGTGGAGGGAGTGGGTAACACGCCAAAGGGTGGGACTGATATTCGGGGGACCTGCAGAGGCTGGAGAAGTGGGCTGGCAGGAACCACATGAAGTTCAGCAAAGGCTGAACAACCTGGTCCAGAGTAACCCTATCCAACAGGGCAGGCTGGTGGCTCACCGGCTAAAAAGGGTCCTGGTGGACAAGTTAAACAGGAGCCAGCAGTGTGTAGTTACAGCAAAGAAAAACAACGGCATCGTGGGCTACATTGGTGAGAATGGAGCCACCAGTAAACAGCAGGGACTCTTCCCCTCTCTCGGACACTTGGGAGATACACCTGCAGGACAGTGTCCCATCTGGGGCTCCCCAGGACAAGAAAGAGATTGACATACAGTTGGGAGTCCAACCTGAGACCACCAAGCTGGTGGGAGCTGGAGACATAGAACAGGAAGAGCAGTGGGCATAATGGGGCTGTTTTGCTTCAAGCCAGAGGGTTCAAGGGAGACCTTGTTGCTGCCTAGAACCACCTGATGGGAGCAGGAGACAAAGAAGATGGAGCAAAGCTCTTCCCAGGTGTGCACAGCAGTAGGATGAGAAGGAACAGACGTAAGCTGGAACTTGGGAAATTCCAATGATGCATGAGGAATTTTAGATATTTTTTTAAGTGTTGCGAATGGTCATACTGGAATGGATTGCCCAGAGAGAACAATAAACCAAACCTGTTTTTCTGATGATGCCACAGGGGCCAGATCTGATTCCTCGGTCAGCAGAACCACTGTGGGAGAGTGGTACCTCCCATGCCTAGGAGGGAACGAACACCCAGCACCAACAGACTAAGCGTTCTGGTATTACTGTGCCGCCTCTTGCTTCAGGTCTGACAGCACCAGCAACTACCCACCCCTTCCTCGCATGTATCTGGTGTGTTCTTACCCCTTTTTGCTTAATCAAGTGTGCCTAGAGTGAACGGCATATAGCCCAGGTCTCACTGAGTGTGACATAGTTCCCACGTTAGCAAGACATAATTCTGACTTTTGAGATTAGTCAGGTTCAAAATTCATTAAAAAACCTGAGATCTGCGCCAGAGATCACGAGTGTTATCTGTTGTTTCACATGAAGAGTGCCAGTTGCATTCCCTCCTTGTGGACGTATATTGCTCTCTTCTGGCAAGAATATGTGTAGATATTGTGAATATCTTTAGAGATATCCTGAAGAATAATCCTAATGTGGCCTGTGCTACATTTTCTAGAGGAAGGAGCTGACGCAGTGAACTGTCCCCTATCCTGAACCCATATTTTTGCCTCCCGTTAAAGGACAGCCCAGGATTCAACATATTCTTACGATGGACAGTCAGAAAGAACCATTAAGAATAAAGCTCAGGAATTAAATCATGGGACAGTCTAGCTGTTCTTATAGGACAGAAGACCCGTCTTTGGCACTAGGTGTTGCTCAGTATGGATAAAGGAAGACAACTGACGTTTATCACGACACCCATACACACCCAGAGGTCAGAGCTGTGGGACAGCGGATGCAAGAGCCCCTTACCGTGAAAGCTGACACAAGCTCTGATTCATGTTGGTCACACTAAAACCGAAACAAAACACAGAAAGAACTTCAGGTTAATGAAAAACTATCAGGGACATAAGGCAGGTCCCACTTTCTTATGTAGTGCTGTACATCCCAGGTTTCACTTCTCAAGGCAATGGTTTGGAATTGAGGTCTTTGCAGACACACATCTGACCAGATGAAGGCAGTTTTTCCCCTATAATTGGCTGCAACTCAAACCTATTTTATTGTGTAATTTCTGTAACTCAAGTTACTCCTAACACACGCACGTGCACACAGGCGTGCGCACACACACACACACACACACACACACACACACAGTTTAAATAATTCAAAATGCAGCTGTACTGATGTAAAACAATTTCCTTCTGGCTTACAGGAAAATAAAAGAACCTAGTGGTCCTGTCTTTGTGTTTACATTATCCTGTAACGGCAAACCAAAACCTAAAAATATAATTAGCTGTCCAGAATGTTATTCGGGTAAGAACATGACACAGACCAACCATGTCTGGATCCCTGACTAACTGTGGGATTAACAGACTTTGGCAGGGCCAACGTCTTTCTAACGATGACAGGGGAAGCCTAGATGAGTTCTCTAGCGGTACGTATCTGCCTTTTAGAAGTCTACACCAGGGGAGGTTAAGCTGCCCTTTCATGACATGATTTTGGGGGAGATGGATCCATTTATTTGTATTTCCCTCTTTACAGTACTCATGTTAGAGATCTGGAAACCAAGTCTGTTCAGTTAGCTCAAGGCACTCATAGCAGAGACGCCTGCATCTTAGCTGGTCGCTGCAGGTTGGCTTATCCCACATGGAAACAAGCACTTGTAGGGCACGGCTCTTCTGCTTAAGAACTAGTCTTTTGGATGAGCTTTGTCTGTCGGCCTAGAGTGAAACACACGCGCCAGATCTCGCAGGGCAGGCAGAATGAACCTCAGTCCCTTACAGCAATATGTCCTCTTCAGGGGAGGCTGTGGGCTCCTGGTCACTGTGTGGGGACAAAGGGTGATGGTACCTTGGACAGAATAAGAAAGCAACGAGTCAATGATGACAATAAGTCAACACCCCCCCCCCCCGCCTTTTGGTGACTGCAGCTGTAGAACAAAGCTAACAGAACACAGATCTGCGGGGCCAAGCTGGTGATAAGGATGCACAAAGCTCAGTTGTTACAAGAGAGCTGTCTAGCCTGATGTTACCTGCAGGTCTGTTTGAAGATCTGAGGCTTATTTAATTTGCATTTTATGAGGTCGAAGACCACTCATGTCAATGGAAATGTATCTGCTTTAGAGCAGAGCTTGTTCTCAGCTGCTGCTAGAGACTAGATGGGAAACTGATGGTGTAGTCCCCTTTTGGAGTGAGGGGACTACACCATCTCTTTGGCTCTGATCTGTCCACTGTATGGGATCTCCTCTGATGTGTGACAAATTGTATCGTTGACAAAAATGGGAGCGCTTGTGATGGATGCTCTGCTTCAGAGTCTATGGATGAAAAGCTTGTCCTAGTTCCTCCATTTGGAACAGTCCTCCCCAATGTTATTCCACCAAACTCTGCATTCCCAAACATTGACATTTGATCTCCTGCCTCCAGGGTACTGAACACACGTGATGAAAGCATCACTGTAGTAGGCTACTACACACAAGCCAAGGGAGATCCAGGCCAACCATTATGCAGGATAAATACAGCTAAATCCACTCCATAGAGTACCAGCTCTATGCCAGGATCCTTCTGTTGGTCTGGAGTCCAGAGATGTCACTGTGGTATGTAAACATGAAAATACACACTTGGGCTCACAGGGGTATACAGAGCCCAATTAATCAGATTTTTAGAATTTCACGGAAGAGATGAAAAGTGCCCACACATTCTTATTTTTCTCTTTTTTACATAAAAGGGGACAAGGAATTTAGATTTTTGCAAATGTTTACATCGTACCTGCCTAAGCATACCTAGGAGAAACATCACTCAAGTGAGGGAACAGAAATATATGCAAGTTGAGAATCGTAACCAAAGGTTGAACACCCACCAGACCACTCCAGTGATTCCTGCTGTCACTAGAATAGCCAGTCCATGTAATTTTGTGATCCCCATGGTGCTGGTATTGAAAAAAAAGATTGTAAACCTTAGACTGACTGTAAAGGCAAAAAACACACAGAAAATACTGTAGTTAATAAATATTGAATAAGCCACCTCTTTTGGACATCAGGTCTGGATAGAATAAAGAGAAAAAATATTCTTTCTAGAGGCAACATTTCACATCTAGGCATTTACAATAGATACTAGGTACTTACAACAGATACTAGGTACTTGCAATAGGTACTAGGCATTTACAACAGATACTAGGTACTTACAACAGATACTAGGTACTTACAATAGGTACTAGGTACTTACAACAGATACTAGGTACTTGCAATAGGTACTAGGCATTTACAATAGACATTCCACAGCCCGAGCTCTCATTTAAAATGATATTCCGGTGTACCATTTTATTAATGTCCAAAGAAATATTTCTCAGTTCAGATTTTCTCTGGATCAGGTTTTTTTCTTTTCCTGGCCAGTCCCCACTCTGCTCTTTATCTCCTCTGTTCCAAACTCTCATTCATCCATTCTTTCTGTCTGGCTCTCCTTTATGACCTGGATTCCCTGGGTTTTCTGTTGAGTCTCTTACCTGTACAGTACTTTGTCTTTCTAAGTCATAGAATCATAGAATCACCAAGGTAGGAAAAGACCTAAAAGACCATCCAGTCCAACCGTTCACCTGTTATCAATAGCTCCCACTAAACCATGTCCCTCAACACAACATCCAGTCACAATCCCTTTCTCTAGGTCAGCTCCTGTTCCCCAGCCATGCTGTGACTGTTCACAGCTGTGGTTCGGTCAAATCTCCCTTTGTCCCAGCCTTCCGAAAAGATTGTTTGCAGCGTTCTCTGTTTGTCCGTGTTACCTTCCCCTGCTCTCAGCCGCTCTTGAGCATCCCTTCCACTGGTAACCCCTTCTGTTCGCCACTCTTCCCTAGTCCCAACCCCCTACCCCCCAGCCACAGCACTCACCTATGGTGCTTTCAGTCCCTCCACTTCAGCAGCTCCTGTTCTCCTCCTCTTCTGCTTCATGTCTCCTCACAGACCTGCTGGACCGGTATCAGCACAGCAAATCCTTTCTGTACGTCAGACGTGTGTCAGCAGCTGGGCTCAGGTCCAAAGGATGGGCCTCCACCTCGTTCCTCATCTTCTGTGGGAGTGCTGCCTCCTGAGTAATGGGGAAACAACAATAAACCTGCAAAACCCAGTTGTCCCCTGTCACTGCAACACCAAGATTTCTAATGAGCAAGAAGGTGACCACCTATACTTCTGCTGTGGAGAATTTTTTTCTTAGAATGTGGGCAATTTTGTTAAGCGTTATTCGTCCTAGCTGCAAATATCTGTAATGTAGACACTTCCAACTGCACTGAGCTTAAGATGCTTTCTGTAGTCACAGGAGACAAATAAATATTTTCAGGACATAATTACTTTAGTCTTAAGGGAGACCTTTAGAGTCAGCAGCCTAGAATCACAAGAACAAACACTTGCCTAAAACAGTAAGCCTGTTGTCTGAGTCTTTCTCTTCATCTACTGGAGGAGAAGACAGCTGCCTACAAAGGATGAATCAAGTCCTACACAAGATGAATCTGTTCTGTTGGTGCCAGCCTGTTCAATTCCAGTGACTCTATAGAGAGCACGCAGCTGACATGAATAGCACTACAGCAGTTGGATGGGGGTTTTTTTGCATGAATCACAAATAATTCAGGGAAGGTTGGGTTGAGAAAGGTAACTGTGAGTTACCTGCTGCTTTTCAGCATTTGCAGGTGGGCTCATACTAGTGTCTGGAGTCAGTCAGTAACTTGAAGCAAAGTTCCTTACATGTAACTTCACATGATGAGCTATTCCACCGGACTACAACATGTTTACCATCAATGGAGATCATGAGACAGTTCTAGGGAGTCTTCATGTGACCTATTTCCATTCATCTGTCTGAAAATTGTGTGGCTGAGATCCCCACCCTTAACCATCAGAAGAATCAGACTGTGAGGTGAGGTGTAGATTCCTATGTCCTACATGCTTAAAATGAAATGAGATTAAGCTTACCCCCAATTTAAATTGCTAGGAGACAGAAAGTATGAGAGACGTAATAAAAGATGCAGGCTGAAGAAATGGGGAATGGCCATAACAGTAACAGTGAAGTTAAGTGGTCACATATGTAAAATAACCAATGTCTTGCAGAATTCTCTTGCACCTGTATTGTTACTATTTACATCCCTGGAGGAGCATTAATTAGACAGACGAGGGGGAAGCAGGAAGAGGGGATGAGAACTCGCAGGTCACAATTAGACTTACAAATACCCACCTCTTCTGAATATCATCCTCCTGCTTTGGTCTCCAGGCATCCAGAAGAATTGTGTCCCAAACTGATTATTTATGTCTGTAATTCTGTTTGGTACAACTCCAAATGTCTGTCCCTCATGCCAGCTACGGGGATGTATGCCATCAGTGCATCAATAAACGCAAGGAACACAAAGTCTGTTTACAAGTATGCTGTTAACACCCCAGCCTGAGTGATACACAGTCCCCCAGACCAAGTCACAGAAAGTTACGTGGCTCTGGACTGGGCGGGATAAACCAGTGTACAGTTGATTGCTACGTACACATCCCATCAGAGCATCTCACCCCCCTCACCCTGGGCTCTGTCTGGTATCCTTGTTGCTCTTTGAGGTTTCTATTCAGAGTAACTACCAGTTGTGTTGCAGTTCAGAAGTGTTTTTTCTCTTGCACGGAGCAGAGTGCATGAGTTCTGTGTTCTGTAGCTCTGCATGAAACACACAGGGGTGTTTAATGGGCAACCCGAGGTTTCCTTGCAGTAAGTCAGATGTTGAAGTTATTTGCCAATGTAGATACAGGGTTGCCTGAAAACTTAACTGTGGTCTCAAGGGTGCTCCACTGTCCCTTTACTGCTTTTGTTTGCCCATACTTTGAAATAAAAGTTGAACTAGACTGAGAATTCTGGTCCCCAGAGGAACTTTGTCCCATTTAGAAAACTCGTTTGTGGCAACTTTGAACTTTGGTTCCTGCTCAGGCCCAAACTTTCTGACCCTCCGCCTGGCTTACACTTATTTCCATTCTGCTTCTCGTGAGAATCAGATTTCCAGAGATGAAGACTTAACTTCTCAAACATGTGGGTTTTCCAGCAGCACTAAACTGAAGTGAATGTGCAGACACACACAAGCTTCTGGGATACATCTGCTTTTCTTTAGCCATTGAAGAAGGGAACAGATGGTCAGTGCCTTGGGTATCCAGGACATCTTCATGGGTCTGGCAGATACAACTCAGAAAATACAGACCATCATCTGAATGATAAGAACACACTGAAAAGACACTCATTTTGGAAAATGAATTCCAAACAATGTGGCCACTTTTGAATGAGACAAAGCACTGTCCAGAATCTTTTCTATTGATCCTCCACCCACTCACTGTAATGGGAGCTCAGCTCTGTAGCTCACACAGGGACACTTGCAGTACTGTCACCTGTATTTAGGTGTCTCAATCTTTGAGCTGATCGTCACTCTGAGTTTGTAGGCACATGGTGGGAGCTGGATTTTCCCTCTCAATGTTGTCTTTCACACCTACAAAATCATTGATACTTAAGGCTTGGGCACCACTTTCTCTGTGGAACCTCCAGTCAGTTTCAAGGCCAGTATAACCACTGTTTTATATGTGGAGAAAGTAAGACCCTGATAAATGAAGAGATTTGTTGGTCACAGCTACCCATCAAGTGATTACGAGCCAACAGCAGCACAGAAATGCCCCGAGTTCCAGACCAGTGCCTTATCACATAGACAGCACTGACTTCGGAGAAAGAAAAGCAGGTATCAATAGGGCTATAATTTAGTGCACTAAAAAAAAAAAAGCAAACAGGCAAACAAAAAAACCCCAGATGATCAAACTCTTCCACGAGGTTTAGAAAAACTAGAGGAAATTATTCCCTCTGGTTTTGTTCTTAGTTCTCTGGCTTGGAAGGACAACATAATGCTGGGCGATATTTTTCATTTTGGGAAATCTTTCCCTCAATGGAAGCTGTAGGATGGCTGTAGGAACCATAAGTGCTCACAGCATTTTAAAATTCAGCCTGCTTTCAACCATTCAGAGAAAAACAAAGGGGTAAGGTTCTAGATAAATGAAAGAGAGAAACAGGAACACAGATCATAGAATTATAGAATAGTTTGGGTTGGAAGGGACCTTAAAGATCATCAAGTTCCAACCCCCCTGCCATGGGCAGGGACACCCTCCACTAGCCCAGGTTGCCCAAAGCCTCATCCAGCCTGGCCTTGAACCCCTCCAGGGATGGGGCATCCACAGCTTCTCTGGGCAACCTGTTCCACTGCCTCACCACCCTCACAGTGAAAAATTTCTTCCTAATGTCTAGTCTAAATTTTATCCTCTTTTAGCTTATACCCATTACCCCTTGTTCTCCCACTGCCCTCCCTGATGCAGAGTGCCTCCCCATCTCTCCTGTAGGCCCCTTCAGGTACTGGAAGGCTGCTATTAAGTCTCCTCGGAGCCTTCTCTTCTCCAGGCTGAACAACCCCAACTCTCTCAGCCTGTCCTCATAGGGGAGGTGCTCCAGCCCTCTGATTAATTTTGTGGTTCGCCTCTGGACTCTCTCCAACAGGTCCATGTCTTTTTTATGTTGGGGGCCCCACATCTGAACACAGTGCTCCAGGTGGGGTCTCACGAGAGCAGAGTAGAGGGGGAGAATCACCTCCCTTGACCTGCTGCTAATACTTCTCTTGATGCCCCCAGGGCACAGTTGGTTTCTGCGCAGCAAATGCACACTGCCGGCTCGTGTTGAGCTTCTCATCCACCAATACCCCCAAGTCCTTCTCCTCAGAGCTGCTCTCTATCCATCCTCTGCCCAGCCTGTATTTGTGCTTGGGATTGCCTCGACCCACGTGCAGGACCTTGCACTTGGCCTTGTTAAATTTCATGAGGTTGGCACAGTGCCACCTCTCCAGCCTGTCCAGGTCCCTCTGAAAGTCACCCTTAGAGATAAAATTACATGTTATATTCTGTCCATTTACTATTTGGCAGGAGTTATGTGCCTGTAGTGAAACATGTAAGTTACACGATAAGACTAATTCTACATAGAGAATCCACACGCAAAAATCAAAATCAAATTCAAAATAGGTATTTTGAAACTGAAACACAAACAAATAATGAAAACAGCATAATACATATTTATTTTTTTGTGGAAATTTTTGTAATGTTTCACAACATTAATGATTTTTTTCTTCATGTTTTATATTAAAAATATTTTGTGCAGGACAAGGCAGTTGATTATAGGATATGAATATGCAGGAACAGGTCAGATATCTAGTTTGAAACCTTGAAGTGGAAAAGAAGAAGAATAAACATCAAACTTATTTTCCTTGGTGTTCAATTTGAGAAACCCAAGTGGTGACAGACTTGTACGGATCTTTTATTAGTTATGTTCTTCAGCATGATGCTAGCTGCTGTGTATGCTCTGAAGCGGTATGAAGAAACTAAGACAGTGCTTGGCGAGTTTGTAGGCCAGAGAAATCTTGCCCGTACTGCCTGCAGGAAACAGCAATTAGAGGAAACGAGCCGTGGAATTACATTTGGATGTGGTGTTAAGGGGATCTAGTTGTCTCTGCTACAGCTAAAAGACAAAGAGGTTACGAGCTAACAAAGCAGGCTCTCACACAGACATTCCTTTACATGGGGAGAGATGTCTATTCATATTTCAGACGTGGTGGGGTGCCTTCCTTCTCTCCGGAAGGGTTAAAGTCTTGCCAAAGGTCTTGAGTGAGATCTTGAGTGTGACCCATACGTGATTCTGAAATGGCCAAAAACCATGAATGTGTCGACAAGTCAGTTCCATTTGCAGGGTGACATGCTTTGTGAAAACACGGTTAGTTGATCATGCAAGCGCAGTGACAGGTACATATTCATATTGCGTAGTTTTGGGAAGCTTTCTGAGGAACTTCTGTCAGTAGTTTGTTCACAGTAAGAATCACTCAGCAGGCAACTGAGGAACAGTCACCTCCAGAAGACGTCACACAGCAGCTAGGCCAGGTTATTGTTTTGTTTCATGAACTGCAAGTGCTGGAGAGAAAGTTGCAGAAATCTAGAATTAGCCTTCATGAGTTTCCCTCTGGGTTGCCTCAGTTGCCCAAAGGCGAGGTAAACACGGAAATCCCATGAGTAACTACTTACATCCTATGCAATCTTGTACCGAGCTGCTTTTTTATGAACAGGTAAGAAACAATCACGTCAGTATGTTTTGCAGAACTCGCACCACTTGGGTCATGTTTTTTCAGCTAAAACTGGAGAAAGGTTGTCTTCCCTAACCAGCCCGTGGATGGGACCACAGGCAGTGCTGAAGCGGTGTGCAGGTAAGAGGAGAAGAAAGTTTTTCATTGTTATTCTTCCTCAGGAACTTTTGTAGGGTGATCTCCTCCTTCTAACGAGGAATTAATCCACTGGCACTTCAGCATCTACAGCATACCTGTGAACTACACCGAGCAACACATCCAAGTTTCTGAGCTGCTTGCTGACATGCACTCATAGGGTCAAGGAAGAGAGAACCAGGCATGGCTATGGATTGATCCCTCTGAGCTACTTTAGACCTTTTCCTCCCAGTGAGAGCAGAATTACTTGGGACTGCCTGTGTATCTATATTCTCTTGAAAGAAGACAAGCTGAGTTTGTTCTGTGTTAGATAACCTGATAGCTGGCTAAATTTCAGCAGACGAATTCCAGCTTCTCAGTGGAGTCTTCTGATGTTAAGACAGCTCGGGCACTTGCTCAAGTTCAAGTGACAGAGAAATGTAAGCATTGTATCTGACTGAGGAGAACCACCGTCACTCTCTTGTAACTGCTTATTTAGAGATTTGACTGATTTGTAGGATGAACAACTTTTAATTTGGAACACTCATATCTCTGGTTTTATAGGTAAAACCAGCACTGGCCAAGTCAGGAAGTACTGAACACACGTACTATGGAGACAAATTGGCTAATGATGTATTTTGCACTGACTGAGAAAAAAGACAAAATTTTGCAGCTTCTCCTTAGACCTGTGTAATCTCTCATGGCAGCAAAAGCTAACAGTAAGATGGTTACAAAAGTGATATGAATTTGCTCTTTACAAGTCTTCAGTCATGGTTTATCTTACTGCTTCTAAAGCTACAAAAGGTTTTAAATGTCTGGACTGGTGTTTCAGTGTCGATGAATTGTTTTATGAAGATGGATGTTCTTCCATCACTGAAAACCTAGTTTATTATATGCTTTTCTCTAACAATTCTGGGGAAGGGGGAAGACGTGGTTTGATTCTTTCCTTTTGACCTGAAACAAAATATTACACTGGTAGAACTTTAAAACAAGATGAAAAAGTGTTTGCTATCTTAGATTAGAGGATGGTAAGGTTAAAGGAGAAAAATGTACATTTTCCAGTTCAAGAGGGGTTTTTTCTTTTCAATTTTGACTTGTAGAAATTGAGAATGATATATGAAAATTAGCTCATCACATTTTTTAAAAAGGTGGATAGAGAGAGAAATGGAAAAACAGGGGTTGGGAGGGGAAGAGGCACATTGCTCCAAAACGTAATTAATCTTCCCTGAGATCTTTATTTAGAATAACACGTATTGCTCTCTGGAAATACCTGTTTCATTCAGTGAACATCTAGAGCATAGAAATATGCTTGGAAAATGCAGTGGGGACCAAGCTCGAATCCACAGGCAGCGCAGGAATGACTTGGCTTTGCAGAACTAAGCCCCATTGCCTAAATCATGCAGATGCATCCTGGACATCCAGTGTCCTCTGCAAGTCAAAGACAACTGGGCATCCAGCTGTCATATGGACATGCAACACCCATGGACTTCAGTAATAAGCTAGACCATTAATTATGAACCAGATATCAAAATATCATCTTGAATTATTTCTTACATCTTCAAAATGGGATATGATCTGAATGTAATAATTTTCTTCCTTTTCTCCCTCTCCTCATGTTTTTTTTGTTATTATCACTCTTTCTTTCTACTTTTCAACTTGCCATTTTTTCTTTTCTTGCTTCCTTTGATTTTCAAAATATTCAATTTTTTATTCTCTTTTATTGTATTTACTTTTTCTCTGAAGCTTGATGCTATGCCCTTTGCCATGAAGCAGAAAAACAGCACAAATTTCCAGGAATTTATCCTCTTGGGATTTCCAGCTATCATGGAACTTCAGATGTTACTCTTTGTGATATTCCTGGTGGCTTACATGCTGACCATCTTGGAAAATATACTTATAATTGTCTTGATAAAGACGAACCATCAGCTTCACAAGCCCATGTATTTCTTCCTCAGCAACCTCTCCTTCCTGGAGGCTTGGTACATCTCAGTCACTGTCCCCAAACTGCTAGTGAATTTTCTTGTTGAAAGCAAGAATATATCTTTTGGAGGCTGTATGACCCAGCTTTACTTCTTCAGCTCCCTTATTTGCACTGAGTGTGTCCTCCTTGCAGTCATGGCTTACGATCGCTACGTGGCTATCTGCAATCCTCTGCGCTACCCAGCCATCATGAACCGCTGGCTCTGCATACAGCTGGCCACCTGCTCCTGGCTTATTGGCTTCTTGGCCTCCATGCTGAAAGTACTTTTCATCTCTCAGCTGTCTTTTTGTGGCTCCAATGTCATCAATCACTTCTTCTGTGACATCAGCCCCTTGCTCAACATATCATGTGCCGACAGGACAACGGCTGAAATGGTGGATTTCATCCTGGCCTTGCTCATCCTGCTGGTTCCTCTCTCTGTCACGGTTCTCTCCTACATATGCATCATCATCACCATCCTGCACATCCCCACAGCCCAGGGCAGGAAGAAGGCTTTCTCCACCTGTGTTTCTCACCTCACTGTAGTTATTATCTTCTTTTCAGCCACTTTATTCATGTATGCCCGGCCCAAGAGGATCTACCCTTTTGACTTAAACAAGCTGGTGTCAGTCGTGTACACTACCGTGACTCCCATGCTCAATCCCTTCATTTACTGTCTGAGGAACCAGGAGGTTAAAGAGGTGTTGAAAAAAATCTTCAGCATCCGGCAGACTGCCCCCCAAGGTCTCCCAATCCATTGCTGTCCACCTTTAAGATAGTTCCTTATTGACAGGTTGTGAGAGAATGAAAGGTTTCGAGATTTAGGTTGTATTTAAAACTGCGAGCACCACGGTGTTGGTAACTCAAGAAACCGAGGCATGGGTATGACTGCTTATCCTCAACAAGAGATCACCTTTCTACCTGTTACCTTCAAATGATCTTCTCTGACGAAGGTTTATGCACAGTAACGTTATTGGTTTGATTCACAGGCGCTTCAGGGAACAAAAAGACGTGTTTAGGATACACATCCATCGAGAACCCAATCAAAACATTCTCTTAATAGCATGTGGTCCCGTTCCAGGCAATGTCTGACAGCTCAGGTGAGATGCATGTGTCTAACTACAGGCACATGCCTGAAGTTTTAAAGACCTGGGGTATTCTGCTTGATGTACAACTGTGACACGGAAAGGAAGAGTCTCGTCTGCCGTTCCTGTATCATATCTGCCTATCCAAAAGGGGAGGTCTCAGGTGCTCCCCAGTGCTTCATATTCTACAAGAAGCCTGGATTCAGGAACTTGAACCAATCCTCCTGGAAGAGAGCAACAGCAGAAGGAAAGAAAGTGTTTGCAGTGGAATGGGAGAAGCCAAACTTCTTAAGGGTGATTGAAATAAATATTCTAAATAAATTGAAGACTTTAAACCCTGCTCACTGTAAATAAAATAACTTTTTCATTTTGTAGGACATTTTCATTAATTTCTGTTCCTATAAATTCTGCTGAAATCACTGTGTATTAGTGTGAATATGAATTATAAAGTTGTTTGGGAATTTTGTGCATTTTAGGAGTGAGTGGCTGCGTCTTTGCTGCATTTGTCAACATCTGCACCAGTAAATTAATTTATACCAGGGAGTGATCTGTGCCTATTTTGCTAAACATATCACAGCATCAGACACTGATAACATTCGTGACAAGGCCCCTTTTGAGCAAGCCGGCCATGCCAGTGAGCAGCCCCTTGACTGTGACCTACTCAAAGGTTTTTGCATCTGTTCGCCCAGGTCTTCCGCCAGTATGTTGCGTGCTATTCGCTGCCACTTTTCTGTTCCACAACAGCAATGGGATCTTTCCAGTTTCCCTCACGGTTCTTAACATACGGTGCTTTTAAAGGCTCCTTTTTGGTTAATTTGTTTATTTATTCGTTCATTTACTTATCTAGAATGAGACTGCTGTTGAAAAACTTAAGATGCAAGTATGTTACTGTCTCATTCAGTTACAAGCAAGGTTCCTGCACTTCCAAACACAAGATCCCATGGTGCTGTTGCCTTCCCATGTCCCTTCACCGGGCTTGAAATACTGGAATAGTTTTAAAAGTTACTCTAAAAGTTCACATTTTTTATAATATATCCAAGAATTTCCTTACAGCCTGTGATGTTTCTGCTTCTACATAGCACTAAGTTTCTATTTTGCACGTAAGGGCTGGAGAGCAGACAAAAAGAGGCGAGTAAAGATGCCAAGGCTGGTGCAATGGTTTCAGAGTATTAAGCCCTGTGGACAGAGCAAGAGGGAGGAGAGGTTTTGTCTCTGTGTCCAAGTCAAACGGGCTCTAACCTGATCGGAACCACGGTGCCACTGCTGTGTTTTGTTCGAGGAAAGAACCAGTTTTCCATTGCAGAATAATCCTAACCTACATTCACTAAATAACAGTCAGCACAGACTTTACACAGAGCCAGCTGGACAAACAGCACCTTATAGTGTCACACGGAGATACGGAATAACAACATCGACTCAGCTCAGAGCGGGCTCTGCTCAGCAGAACCATTATCTGATTCCTGATCGACAAGCTGTGTTTAGTGACTGTGAAAATGACACTTGGAGGACAAGCTCAACTTCATGCTTACCTTTAAATATGCAAAAAAACAATAGGCCTTGCAACTCAGCAAGTTTTCTTAAAGCTAAAGTAAAACTAATGCACTGAGCTCACCCCACTGACGCAGCTAGTCACCCCACCACAGGCAGCTGTCAGACAGTCGGGCACGATTTGTCTTTTGGTAAACCCGTGATGGCTGCTCACAACCATCTTTTTGCCTTTCCTATGCCTCTGTGTGGTTTCCAGGAGAATTTGCTCTGTGGTCTCAGCGTGACAATGCAGCTCTGTAATGCCTTGAAGCATCTTTGTGGCTGTAGCCAGGGGAAGTGCGGTGAAGATCTGGGAAGGATGGAGTGTAATGTGCATGTCGTGGGTTAAGCAGAGCAGAGTTAATTTTTTTTTCCTTTTCCCTTCTCTTCATAAATAGCTAGTAACAAGCTATGTTTTGGATTCCTGCTTAGGAGAGAACTGATAAGAGAAGAACGTTTATAGTTATTGCTAGGATGTTGCTATTTGTTCTCAAGGACATACATTCAGCCTTTTGGGGGGGAAGAGACAGTCTGGCTTCTAGCCTGGGATTTGCTTTT
>WKFP01012817.1:89313-121862 GCA_011057875.1 Pterocles orientalis | reverse complement strand
TCACTGTGTATCACATTGCATCTTTGTATATAGTATTATTTCTAATATTATTGTAGTTTAGTAATTAAATTGTCCTTATCTCAACCCATGAGTCCTCTTTGCCATTTACCTCTTTAATTCTCTCCCTGGGGGCAGGGACTGTGTGAGCGGGTGTGTGTGGTTTGGCCCCCAGCCAAGGGCCAACCTGTCACAGTCCATAAAGAAAATGAAACTTTACACAGATGCTTTTTACAGGGAGGCGAATTAGGTCTAATTTGCAGTCACTGAATCACAAAAAGCATGGCAGTTTTATAATGGAGGTTAGACTATATGCGCTCACAGGGAGTAGGTGTGTAGAGGAAATCACTTATTGCATGTGCCTGCATTGCTTGATGGTATAATCTAAGGACATAGTAAAGCTGAATGATTCCTGTGTCCAGATAATTTATAAAAATATTTGTGATGGGCTTGCCCTTGGCTGGGGGACAACTCACACACACCCCCTCACCCAATCCCCCCCTCCCCTCCCCACCTGAGGACAGGGGAGAGAATTAAACAGATAAAGGGAAAAAAGGACTCATGGGTTGAGATAAGGACAATTTAATAACTAAACTACAATAATACTGAAAATAGTCCTATATACAAATATACGAATGAGTGACACACAGTGACACTGTCCCCCACCCGATGACCAAGGCTCAGCCTGTTCCCGGCCAACGATCCTGGAGCAGGGACAATCCCGAAACCGCACTCACAGAACAGAGAGAACAGTCCGAGCATCCCAGACCCAGAGCTGACCAGGGTGGGGGGGAAAGGCCTTGGGAGAGCGACCACCTGGAGCGAGATGACCCGGAGCAAAAGAGATTCGGAACCAAAAGGAACGATCTTCCGGAGGGTCCTCACCTCTATACTGGGCATGACGTGTATGTTATGGGATAGATTATTGGCCACTTTGGGTCTCAATCCCGAACCTAAGATCAAATCCTGGGCTAGTAACTGGGGCTGTGCTCCCTCCCAGCTTCTCCTGTCTGCAGACAGCCAGAGAAGGTGAAAGACCTTGGCAGCCACGTAAACATCACTGTTATCAGCTTTCTTCTGAGCACAAATCCAAAACACAGCCTCTTGCTGGCTATTATGAAGAAAGTTAACTCTGTCTCAGCTGAACCCAGGACAACATTAAAGAGCATTGGCGCTAAAACTGAGCCCTGGGTAACCCTACTGGTGACTGGCCATCAGTCTGGTGTAACCCTGTTTCCTATGACCCTTTGAGCCCAACCCATTAGCCAATTGCTCACCCAGTGTATTATGGACTTTTAAGCTGTGTTGTGGACAGTTTGTCCAGAAGGATACTGTGAGAGACAGCATCAAAAGCTTTGTTAAAATCCCAAACCACCACAGTTACTGGCTTCCCTTGCTTAACTAGGTTGGTGACCTTGTCATAAAAGGAAATTTTAAGTTGTTTAAGCAAGAATTTCCCCTCATGAACCCATGCTGGCTATGACCAATGACTGCGTTGCCACTCCAGTGTTTTTCAGTAAGTCCCAGAATTACCTTCTCCAAAATTTTACCAGGCACTAAAGTGAGATTGACAGGCCTGGAACTATGAGGGTCTTCCTTCTTGAAAATTGGGACAACATTTCCCAGCTTCCAGTCCATTGGGACCTCTCCAGACTCCCAAGACTGGTGAAAAATAATGGAGAGAGGTACCACAACACCATTGGCCAGCTCTTTCAGTATTCTGGAACTAATCCCATTGGGCACCATAGACTTATGCACTGAGCTGGAGCAGCAAGTCTTGAACAAGTTCAGAGTCAGCTGGGAATTATCATCCCCACAGTCACAGTCTTCCAGCACAGGGCTCTAGTTGTCCCAGGGCACATCATTGGTTTTGGAATCAGAGGTGAAGAAGGCCTTAAACATCCCTGCTTTGTCTACATCCCTATTTGTGAAGCAACCAACCCCATCAAGTAACAGACTGATGTTATCTTTGATCCTTCTTTTGCTGTTAACACACTTTAAAAAGCCTTTTCTTTGTTTCCCTTCACAGTGCTGGCCAGCTTGAACTCTAATCAAATTTTAGCTGCATTAATTTTCTCCGTACAGTGGCAAACAGCAACTCTGTAGTCCTCCTGTGTCACCTGTCCTTGCTTCCACTTTTCTTTAGCACCTAAATTCTAGAGGAAGATCCTTGCTCAGTCCAGTTGGCCTTCTGCCGCACTTGCCTGACTTCCCACACTATGGAACTGCCTGCTCTTGTAGTCTTAAGAGATGGCTTTGAAAAACTGACCACCTTTCATGGACCCCAATGCATTCAAAATCAGATTCCCAGGGGACATTACTAACTAGCTCCTTCGTCAGCCGAAGTCTGCTCTCCCTATATCCAGGGCTGAAGTTTTGCTCCTGTCCCCAGTGACTTGAAATTCATCTGCTTCATGGTCACTGTGACCAAGACAGCCACAAATCACCACTTCAGCCACAGTCCCTTACTGTTTACCAACAACAAATCTAGGAGAGCACCTTTCCGAGTTGGCTTTCTTAGTACTTGCACCAAGAAGTTGCTCATCTTCAGCATACTTGAGGAATTTCCTGGACCTGTTTGTGTCTGCTGTAAGAGATTCCCAGTGTCTGTAAGTTAAAATCACCCATAAGGACAAGGACAGTTGATATAGAGACATCCGTTAATTCCTTGTCGAACAATTAATCAGTGTCGTCATACTGGCTGGGTGGTCTATAGTAAATTCCCCCAACCACATCTACTTTGTTTGCTTCCCCCTTCCTCCTTACTAGAGGCTCTCAACTGTGTCATTGTCAACTGCAAGCGCCATACAATCCAACCTCTCCCTTTAAACACACAGCCACCCCCTTCCTCACCTGCCCCCATACCTCCCGAAGAGCCTATAGCCACCCACCATGGCACACCAGTCCCAGAACTCATCCCACCAGGTTTTCCTTATCATCACCATCATTCTGTTAAGGTTGAGGGGACAAACCCCGCGTTAGGAGTGCCAACAGAATGAGTACAGCTATACGTGTATGTTTATTTCTGGTATCGGGTATGAGTAAAGGGGCACCTGGTATCAATGAAGAGAAGCTAGTTTCAGGTGAGTGTTTCCTACATCTGTTCTTCTTGCCTTATGGGGAGCAATGGGGTATATACAGAAGAGTACTGCAGTCCCCATTCTACTGCACATTGTGAATGTGGCTCCTCAGTGCTACTTTTATTGCTTCTCTCCAAGTATCTTCTATACTTTCCAGGGCATCCTTTGTCAGATTTGAGTAGCATTCAGGCAAGTACTGTGATTTTTGGTGTTGTAGGCTCTCTCACCTGTCCCCCCAGAAACTATTTAAGAAGGAAATCCCTTATGTTCTGTACCACATCTTTCAGCCCTGCACAGAGCCTAGAAATGCATAGAATATTTAAAATGTCCTTAGGCTATTTAAGTGTCAGAGTCGCTCACCCCAAGCCCTCTCTGAAAAATACAGGTTTTATCAATAAACATATTTTTACATGGATGTAATTTCTTAATTATAATTCATCCTGGTTTTTGCCAGATCGAAGAACTCTATAAACACTAGGAATCAGATCAGCCTGAGGTGAGAATACTATGAGGGTTGTAATGTGGTTGTAACATACACGGAACTCCATCAATGGAGCACACACTGGAGTTGTGATTAGAATTTGAGATTAAGGTAGCAATAAGGAAGGACTTTTTCTGAGATCCTCAGGGCATCAGCAAGGTTTAAGAGGAAATCTAGATAAAACGCTATGCAGAGTTGTCCTGGAAAGTTTATTCTAAGGGGGATTAGTCCTGAGCAAAATGAATGTAAATCCGTCTCGAGCCCTTGCCCTATTTTTTGGGAATCAATCCCTTTAACTTCATAGAGGTAGCTAATAACTAGCCGAATTAAATTTCTATAAATACGTCAATATCTCATTGCTGCCATATAAGAAGACCAGTGACTAAATGCTTAACCAGGCAACTCAGCTAAACTCCTGTATTTAGGTAAATCTGTAGTGAGGATTAGGATTAATCATCCAGCACTAACAGTACCTAACTTATCTCCATTTGACCTAGTTGTACAAGATTGTTTTGTAATGGATCAATCCTTTCTAGAGCACAACTCAAGTAATTTCTGTCCTAACTTTTTGCTTTGGGTTAAGAGAAATCCCACCCAATTCTCATTTCTTTCCACTGTTTCAGTTAAGACAACTACCTTATACAGATACAATCTCATTACAGGTCTTCAAATGTGTGATAATTAATATTTGCCTTGCCATACCTGCAGTGTCAAGAAAGACAAATCCTACCAATGGAGTGTGAAGCCCTAAATCCCTTTTTCTCTGCTGAGCAAGACAAAACTTTTTGTTATATGTCTCACCTTGATTAGAAGACTTTGAGAAGAGCTGTTTAATGAGCAGCTGTACACCTAGGGCAGCAATCTCACCAACAGTTTTAGTCACAAAACTTTGAAAAAATAATTAATCAAAATCAGGAATGCCGCTTATTTGCTTAATCTATTTCTGGCTACTGGAAGATTACTGGATCTTCTGTTTTCGGGGGTGAGGTATTTTTTTTCAAGCTCAGTGACAAATGCTATTGCCAGGCTAGGAAAGAGAGAAGAAATAATTTGTTTCTTTGATTGGTCCCTTTGGAAGAACAAACCAAATGCACAGATTAAGTCTTCAGGAAAGTGAAGAAATAATAAACAGATGTATCGGCACAGTCTCCCTGAACTTCAAACAGTCCATTCAACGTTGGTAGAAGGACTCAAATTTGTAAGTGAAATAGAAGTATTTACTAATCTAGTGTTTCTTATTAACACTTATTATTAATAACACTTTCTTTAAGTCTGCTAAGTAGTATATTAGCTAATGAAGCTAGTAAAAAAATATGTTAGAAAAGATGGAGTTTTAATTAAATCTTTTTAGTGAAAAACCACACAGTAAATCTTCTTTTTTACAGAACATCTGTGAATTTTCATGCAAAGAAAAAAAAATCAAGCCGTATCTTTCAACTGAAGGTACTTTTTGTCAGCCTCCCTTCCCTTCCCTTCCCTTCCCTTCCCTTCCCTTCCCTTCCCAAATGATTAATTTAAATAACTTTGAGAAAAAGGACCTACAGTTACAGAAGACACAATTGCAGCCCTCTATATTTGGGCACTCAACTAAATACATTGTTAATATCAATACAGCAGACTTCTTAGAATGAGGAGGTTTGAAACATTTTTCAAGAGATTATGGTATTACATGTATGATTTTATTTCATTAACAAAAAAACTGTGCTTCAAAGCCTTTAGAAATTAAACATCAAAGTTTGGGAAACCCAACCCTGGCTTTCTTATATTTAACAGAGAAAGCACGAAAAAACCTCAGTGTTGTTCATCCAGATACATAATATGTGATCTGAATTTTCACTTTGCTGGTGTATCTTTTTTCCCATTGATTAGACAGCAGTGATGTGAATCAACCGTCAGGTTAAGGGTTCTTAATTTTTGTGTCTACGTGTAGAAGTGTGAGATAGGAGTTAAGATTTAATTTCCTAAGTGTAGGTGTCTAGTACCCCTTGAGATATCCTAGACAATATCCTCCAAATATCGTTTCAGGAGGTCATGTGCCTACTGATGAGGCATACTTTGGATAGCCTAGGCTATCTCAAATAACAGTAAATAACTATATTTAGACAATTGAATCAGTCTGTAAGTCTCTGAACTTCCACCGTTAGTGAACAGGATTGCACTGATATTCACAAGAAAGTCAAGATACTAATTTAACGTAACAAAATGACTTGAATAAATTGTCTACTTTTGGGATGCCCAGAAATATCCCACCCAGCTCCAGCTGTCATTTCAGAAGGGCAGAGGTCCCCTACAGGTTCTCTGTTAAGTGTACCTGAAATTAGTTGACAATTCCAGTACCATGTGGTATCTCAACTATAATAGACAACTATTACAGCTGCCAGATAGAGAGATAGATTTAATATTTTTTTTTAATTTATGGGCAAGTGACTCAGTCCCTTAACGCAGGATTTAATTGCCTGAAACAAAACTTAGCTCTGAACTATATCACCTGGCTACCAGCTGCTGTTCCAGAAGTGCACAGGGCTACTGTAAGTCTTGTGTTACACCTCTCATATCCATTTGGACAGCTCAGATATCCTGGGGTTTCTTAAGTGGTACCATGTACCTGTGTGTATCCAACTGAATCCTGCCCTTAGCACAGGAAAGAGGACTCCAACAGTCACCAGTTATTCAGGCTTGAACCCTGCTTACACAAGAACTGGAATGTATAACACAAAGCGGTAACAAACTGGAAAATTTTTCAAAATTCTTTGAAAATGTGAGACAATGTAGGAATTTTTCACATTGGATTTTGGATTAAGACCACAATTTTTGGACACATGGGATATGCAGCAGAAAAGCTTTATTTGTGCTTATTATTTTAATTATGTTAAAGTTGCAACTTGAATTTGGACCTGTATTAAAGTTTCAGCTTTACAAAATAATAATGCTTTGGTGATGATTATGTATATACTGCTATTGGTGTAACAATATTTTGTTATTTTAAGAAGTATCTATGGTGACTTGTTTTCTGGCAACTGTTCATAAATTCATAAGTTCATTGTACAATTTAGAAAATTGCTAAACATGATAACAGGAAAGGAGAAGTTAGGGTCAAGGAGAAGTTAGGCATTACGTCACTGAGAGAAATCTGAATTATTGACCTTTTATTCTAAATATTATGTCCTTGAATACTTTAATAATTAATAAAACTAGTATTTACAGCAGTATCAACCCTAATATTAATTTGACTGCAGTGTGAAATAAATGTAAAACAATTGTAAAATGAGACGGGTGGGCATTTTAATGTACTCTAGTCACTAATAATGTCATTGGTGTCACTGCCTTTACACAGGTGGATGGGAGACATGGAGTTGAGCAATCACAGCATGGTCAAAGAATTTATTCTCCTTGGATTTCCCATTGCTCCTCGCTTGCAGATTCTCCTCTTTGCAGTATTTCTCATTGCATATCTCTTAGTTTTAGCAGAAAATATTATCATCATCCTGACTGTCTGGACAAACTATAACCTCCACTCCCCCATGTATTTCTTTCTGAGTAATTTGTCCTTCCTGGAGATCTGGTATGTGACAGTCACACTCCCCAAGACAATGCTGAGCTTTGTGTCAGTGACAAAGCAAATCTCCTTCATGGGATGCATGACGCAGCTGTACTTCTTCCTCAGCCTGGGCAATACTGAGTGTGTCCTCCTGGCCGTCATGGCGTACGACCGCTACGTTGCCATTTGCAAGCCTTTCCATTACTCTACCATCATGAGACACACTGTCTGTGTCTACCTTACTATGGGATCTTGGTTGACTGGTTTCTTAATTTCTGGATGCAAAGTATTTTTTGTCTCTCAGTTAACATACTGCGGACCAAATATAATCAACCATTTCTTCTGTGATGTTTCTCCTCTCTTGAACTTAGCCTGCACAGACATGGAAAGAGCTGCCCTTATGGATTTTGTGGCTGCCTTATTTATTCTCCTGATGCCTCTCTCCATAGTAATTCTGTCCTATACATATATTATCTTCACTGTCTTTCATATTTCATCTGTACAAGGTTGCCAAAAAGCTTTGTCCACCTGTGCCTCCCACCTTATAGTGGTCATTGTCTTCTACGCAACAAGCATTTTCATCTATGTGAGGCCCAAAACACTTCCAGTTCATGACACAAACAAAGTCGTGTCTGCTCTCTATGCTGTCGTTGTTCCTCTCTTCAATCCCATCATTTACTGCCTGAGGAACCAGGAAATCAAGGATGCTTTCCAAAAGATCTTGTTCAGAAGAAGAGTTTCCTTGCAGAAACTTTAGGAGGTTTGATGACAGAAAAGAAGATATTGTATAGGTAAGAAAACCATAGAGAAATGGATTTTAGGATTAAATCACTTCATGAAAAGCTCTGGTTTGTACTTCAGAAGCTGAAACAAGAGAGAGTACAAATACATTTTTCTTGAAATCCGGGAATTAAACTGATTGATACAAGTGAAACAGTCTCATGTGTGATCTTCTGTCATCTTGAGCCCAACCAGTGATTTGTTTTAAGGAAAGACAAAGTTAAATGTTGTTTTAAGGGCAGGGGAGATGCCCTTAGTTTTGCTTTAGCAGTCAGATCTCCTGTGTAATCAACAGACAAAAGTTTATACAGAAGGACAGAGTTAGGCCAGATTATCTGAGGTTTTCTCTGGAGGACCTTGTGTTCCTTCACTGAACACATTCCCATTTTGTCTAGCCTAGGGTAAGAGCTCTCCTAACTTTAAGAACAGTTATCTACATAAAGACAGAAGGAGGAAGGCCACGTAGCTATAAATTATGTGAATATGCTGTCAAAATATCTCCCTGGCCCAGCCTGAAGCAGTTACCTCTGGGAAAAGAGGTCTTAGGTCAGATTTGAGATTCAAAGGGAAGATGCAGCACATCAGGTCTCAGGAAATTCTTATTGTCTCTTGCTGAAGCTGGAAGTTGATGTTTGTGCCTGTCCGAGGTGTATGCTGGTTGAGGATCTTTGTCAACAAACTAAGAAGAGGTCAGCAGATGGTATGATATCAGAGATGATGATCAAATAGATTGACATGATCTTCTGAAACCCTGTAGATACAAGAGCACGAACCCGTAACTGTGCAGAAAAAGAAAAGAGAGCCATAGCGAGTCTCTATCAGGTTGGGTAACGGAAGCTTGGGTAACGGAAGCACCGTCACAAAGGCTTGTGACCTCTGGTTAGAGGAGGAAGGTTCTTCTCCTCCCTGCAGATCTGCAGCTACAGAACAGTTTCAATGCCCTCAAAGTAGATAGGCAGCTGAATGCTCCACCCGGTCAGTGCCATCTGAGCCTGAACCACACAGTAGTACCAGAAGGATGTGGCAAGTCACAATGCTAGCACTTCCCTCTGTGGGGCACAGAGGCTTCACCTGTTGATTTGAGGGGCTACCTAGAAAGATTTGCCCTTGCCAGTGGCTCAGTTCAGAGGATGATTTGGAGAGACTGCTGTGCTGGCTTAACCTTGGCTGGCTGCCAGGTGTCCACCAAACCACCCTTTCACTCCCCCAACTCAGCAAGACAGGGGAAGAAAAGAGGGTGAAAAAGCTCGTGGGCTGAAATAAAGAACCAGGAGATCATTTACCAGTTACCCTCATGGGCAAAGCAGACTCCTGCCAGGAGCTGGCTCCAGCACAGGCTCTGCATGGTCTGCAGCTTCCTTCAGGGCATCTCCATCTACTGCAGCCTGGGGTCCTCCATGGGCTGCAGTGTAGTTATTTGCTCCAAACTGGTCTTCCATGGGCTGTAGGGGGACAACGCACTTCACCGTGGTCTTCTCCATGGGCTGGGGGGGAATCTCTGCTCCAGTGCATGGAGCACCTCCTCCTTCTCCTTCTTCACTGACCCTGGTGTCTCTCACGTTTTTCTCACTCCTCTGTCTCAAATCTGCCACATGGTGTTTTAACACTTTCTTAAACATATTGTCACAGAGGTGCCACCAGCTTCACCAGTTGGCCCAGTTTTGGGCAGTGGTGAGTCTGTTTTGGAGCTGTCTGGAACTGGCTCTGTTTGACATGGGGGCAGCCCCTGGTTACTTCTCACAGAGGCCACCCTGCAGGACCCCTGCTACCAAAACCTTGCCATGTAGACCCGATACAACTGACAAGCTTGCCCAGCCTTTCCAACCTCAGCAATTCTATGATGCTGTGATTCTGCATCTTCAGACACACTCTTCTCTGTAGGTTAAGTCAAAATTTATTTTAAAAATATTTTAATAAAAAATTTCATCTTTATTTTGCCTATTTGACAACATTTGACCCTTGAACATCGTAGATGTCTCCTTGCTAGGTACTCCTAGTATGGCTAGATTCCATACTGTTCATCACTCACCCTTTTTAGCAGGGTCAGGCTCTGCCTGCGGTGCATTACAAGAGTTACAGACTCGGCATCAATTAATTCCACAAGCTTTTAACTGCTCACCAATGTATGTCCCAGGAAGACAGCTGCACACTGTGCACACCACTTGTTGGCTCCACACTTGGCGTCTGACCATGTTCATGTTCAGTGTGAACACATCACTGTTCACTTGTGCTTCTGCTTCTAGATGTACTCCTGCACAGAGGACGAAGCTGCTCTACTTTATCACTACAGCTGGTCATAGAGGTTCCTATGCTCAAAATCCTCATCTTCTCCCTATCCTGGGACTAGGGAAGGTCATAGTATGGACAAAGGCTTGTGAATCAAACTCTAACCTCATGTGGCCCATCTGAACCAGAGGCAGTCGGTTACAAAGCTCACGTTTTCCTCTGTTCCTTTTGCAAGTTCCCTCACCGGCAGTAGAGAAATCACTCCAGATCTCGGACAGTGAAAGCAAGTCAAACACATGACACGATCAGAGTAACAGGTTTATTGTCTTGTAGCAAGCAACAGGACTGCTCAGCATAGACCCCAGAACAGCTCTAACGGCATTGCTTGCTAGCCCTCAAAATTTCTTTTTCTCCCTTTCCTTCCTCTAAATAAACAAGTCATCCTTATTTTATTTTTCTCACATTTGCTTTGGTTTTGCTGATTTTGCAACTTTCTATGGTAACTACATCCTTAGCACTGTGAGACCTTGTAAGCCCGCAGCCGTCTCTCAGCATCTTTTAAAATCTTTCACCCTAGGGAAGTTCCCAGGACCCCCTTTTCACTGCCTTACAATCAGGTATCTTCCCCCATCATTGTTACGTTGTCTGGACTTACTAAGTACTCCAAAAGCACAACAGGCTTTTTAAACTCAAATAACAGACCTTGTTACAAAATATATCAAACCTTTGCCAGTTTTTCTAAATAGAAAAAGTCTCAAAATAACCTGCATTAAATACAACATTTTTATAAACAGGTCCTTTCACTGTAGGGGACAGTATCTTTGCAGGAGGATCCCTTTGCTGGTGTTGGTTTCAGGCCACTGTCTCGTCTTTCTTCATAGGAAGTCCTCCTGTCCCCAGCATCAGAGGCTGGACAGTGTGTTTGCTCCCTGCTGTTCTCTGCATTTGCCCAGTCTTTGTTATGCTGCAAGATCTCTCTCTGGCTTTTTGTTTTGATTTGCTTTTTGGTTGTTTTTTTTTTGTTGTTGTTTGTTTGGTTGATTTGGTTTGGTTTGGTTTTTTGGTTGGTTGGTTTTGGTTTGTGTTGCTTTTTTTTTTATTCTTCTTCATGTCCCCTTCTTTTCCTTTCTTCTCTATGGGCCATTTAGCTGTGTGGAAACTTCTCTTTCTTTCCTGCCCTCAGCTGAGTTCCATGTCAGGAGGAATTTCTCATCATATACAGACATGGAGCAAAGGTAAGACAAATGACATCACAGGACTGCCTTTTGTTTATTTTCCTTTTTTCCCTCCAAAGATAGAAAAAACCTCTAGAAAGATTAATTGAGAGATAAACACCTTCCTTTTAGTACGGTATATTTACCTGGCTAGATCACAGATCTCCAGTGTAGAAGTCTACACATAAGCTAATGGGTTTTTGGTGGGATTTGTTTTGTTTTGTTGGTTTTTGGGTTTTTTTCAATGGAGAGGCATGAGGGGAACTGCTTCGGTGCACTCAGTCCTTTCCTTATTGTAGACTTCTGAAACTGATAAGATTCACACCTTCACAGCGTGGTAGAAGCACATCAAGAGACGTATCTCACTGAGATGCCCAAACTCGACTCGACTGGCTGGGAAGGTGTAGTTCTCTGTAAGGTCCTCAGTCTGTCACCTAAAACAACTCAGGGGTGGGAAAATCTCACTTGAGGTGTTCCTCAGTCTTACTGATTTTGCCGTGGTTACAGTCACACGATTTACTGTTTTATGTACATGTTCTGTGTGAAACTGATTGACAGACAGCATCAGGGTAGGGTTTCTCTGTTTTGTTAATTATTTATTTCACGTTAGATGAAAATTTAAGGAAGAAGCAGGAATTATTCACATGGTTTGGATAACAATATTCCAGGAATGACTATTCCCATTTAAAAGATGTTCTGGTTATGATGATACAAGGAAGAGCGTTAACGCTCAGGCGCTTATCTTTCATCACTATCCCAGCAGGTCTTTGATCTGCCACACCACCACGCCATGCTAGCAGGCATCTAGAACAGGTCGGGTGAACTGCACTCAGGAGCTGATTTACTGTCTAGATTTGCTGTATACGTGCCTTTTGCCTCTTACGAGAACGGAGACACCGAGCTCAAACACGGGTGAGAAGCAGCTCTAACAGAAAGGAAGCAGCTGAGTTTATCTCAACACAGACAGCTGTTGTTTCAACGTCTCGGGATATCTCACCTGGCCACCGGCAGCCACTCAAGTAGGGAACAAGCCCCTTTAA
Source organism: Pterocles orientalis (assembly GCA_011057875.1). Taxonomy (NCBI): domain Eukaryota; kingdom Metazoa; phylum Chordata; class Aves; order Pterocliformes; family Pteroclidae; genus Pterocles; species Pterocles orientalis. The sequence goes on along the minus strand of WKFP01012817.1, from coordinate 109,506 downwards.
TAAACTTTGCTGGCACCATATAACGGCTGAGATAGCCCGGGTAACATAAAATGTCAGTGAACACCCAATGCCCAGGTAGCAAAAGCCCATCTAGAAATGAATCCTGAGATTGAAGTCAGCACACACAGAAGAGGGAGAAGTTCAGAACGAGGATAACTGAACAAACCAGCTACTGCAGGGCGGCTGCAGCGCACGCATGGTCAGTATCTGTACATGAGCCAGGACAAAGACAAGAGACAGTCTTCTCTCGCTAATGAAGAGATGTCTGGAACTGGATCCTACCTTACCACTGGAGTGTGCCATGTGAAGAGAGCGGTTCTCTCCTCTTTTTCCTTGTGATGCAGTGCGGTTATATTGGTTTACTAGACTTGCTGTACGCTTGTCTCTTCTTTTGTGACTCCTGCATGCATTCAGCAGGAGTCAGGTGGCACCGGGATGTTTCCTTCTGTCTTGCTCACACGGGGCTTTGAGAGTTTCTTTGTATTCAGCCCAGTGTAGAAGGTATCTGCTTAATAAACTGAGTCAAAACCAGCTGCCCTCTGTTCCCTTTCTCACCCAGGTCATGAACAGGTAACTACAGAGGGAAGTTTGTTTCATCAAGAGGCAGGCGTCTGTTCTAACAGCAGTTTGTTCTCCAGGAGTGCCGAGTTGCCCTCACTGCGAAGGTAAACCGGGCAAGCTGCTTTTGTGAAGTTGTCTACATTGCAGACAGACAGAAGCAGGTGAGATCAATCCTATGGCAACCTCAGAGACTGCAGAGAGCATAACTGGTAATTTGCAGATCAATTAATTTGAACTGCATGTGTGCGGGGATTCTGGCTTCAACTCTTTTGCCTGTGTATCTAGAACCACCCGAGATCACAGAACCAGAAACCTGAAAGTGCAGAGATTCAGCCACTCTCTGGATATGATCTTGCAAACACTGTATTTCCCTCTGCATACGAAAGTTTCTTCTGCTGCACCCATATCAGTACTGGTTTGTGGCTTTTGCCCCATGTTAGTCTCTCTGTGACAACGAGGGGGTTCCCCTTGTCGTCCTTGTAGCTCCCCTCTGAGCTGCTGCAGGCTGCTACCAGATCACCTCCCAGCCTCCTCCACACCAGACAAACCACCATCAGCCCGATTCTCAGGTACTGCGGGCTGCTCTTGGCCGTATCGGCACGTCTCTGCCGGACTCTCTCCGGTTTCCTGAGCCAGGGGTGCTCAAAACGGAACACGGTGTTCCAGGTGTGAGCGCTGCACAGTGGGCTAGCATAGTCTGCTAGCCACACTGCTTTTATAGTGGCCCAGAACGCAGATTGCCTTGTTTACAGGAAGAGCGGCTGCTGCTTGTTATGTGGTTTGCCTTCCATCATAACTCCCAGGTCTTTTTTATCAAGGCTGCCACAATGGATTCTCAGCCTAAAAAAGTATGTGGTTATTTTGGCTCAAGTAGGGAATTTTGTGTTTTCCCTTCTGAAAATTCTGTATTTCCATATGAGGTCTCCTTTGCTCCAGTCCTGCATATATGCTGTGAGCTTTATAGAATCCTTTATAGAATCCTTTTTGGTTTCCAGGCATTTAGAGATTATTTGGATACAACAGGGCATCCAGAACGCCACTAGACAGCAACTCACACTTACCTGATCCAGGGCTCTCGCTGTGCCTGAGATGAGAAGCGCAGGATTCGTCTAACCGCATTGGGGTGACCTGCAGTGCAGATGCAGATTCGTGTCGTGTGCATGTTTACCTGTGTGCTGAGGGTTTTGGCTGTATTTCCACGAGCACAACCCCGCTCAGCACACTGAAGACAGTCCAAGCAGCTATCCACCTGAGCAAACAAACGAACTGCCTACTGAAACTGCTTTCTGGACTCCTTTGTCTCTACTGCTTGGGACTCCTTTAAGAGGAAACCTGTAAGAACTGAGAACATCACAGATGGTACTAGACTGCTGTCTTTAGGCAGCTGAACTCAGTTTTAAATATTTACATATTAGGTGTTTCAATTGAGACAATTGGATCCTATATCTAACCTGAACCATTTTAATGCGTTTTAATGCATAAAACTCCATTGCGAAGCTGAAGTTTTTGTTAATAGCTATTGTACATGACTGTCAGTATTTAAATCAGGCGTGTGCATACTGAAGAGTTTCCATACGCCAACATCATCAATTGCGACAGGTAGATCAGACAGCTCGAGAACTGATTCAGTCTATCTAACAGAGGTTCCACTATTGGTGGAATAATTTCCATGTAATATTTGTACTGTACTGTACTGTACTCTCCAGAAAACACATAGCATGGCTATTCATACACCTGAAGGTTGTACAAGTAAGTGTAGAAGAAACTGCTTACTCCAAAACTGATTACCAGTTAGTGCTCTGGATTTAGGTTTATGATACTAGAAGCTTTCTCTAGTTTAGCCTTGGGTCAATGCCTGTCATATCCTCTGCTTCAGGGCTTTTTGGTCTTTTTTTTTTTGGCTGGTGTTTTTTTTTTTTTCCCCTAGCCTATAAAAATCAATAGACATCAGCTGGTGTTATTTCATTGTTCAATGTCTCAGACAAAATCTTGGACACTTTCAGAATTTCTTACTTCTGCTCTGTATGGAATCACAGAGGAAACAATAGCTTCCCTCCTCTTTCTCTGATTGCTTCCACTGGGAGACTATCCGTAATTCCTAGGTCAAATCTCACGAGACACTGAAAGTAAATAAAGTGGTTGATTTATCTGTGTTGGTATAAATCATGCAACTGACACAACAGTCCACACTCGTCTGTTCCCTATTGATCATCTTCTCCAGGATCGACTAAGGTGGTGGATTCTACTCTGAATTACCACTACAGAAGGTTGAGAACAGTTTTGTTTTTAATAGTACAGGGTGAGGCATTCTTATTTCTGAAGGAATAATCTGAGTTAGCTGCAAACAAACCAGACCTAGAACTATAATTAATTTGCAATTATGCGGTATGCGGGTGCTATGTGTACTTTTGTATCTCAATAACCTTTATGTAGATTTAAGTCTCTTCAGAGCTAGCCATAGAAACCTCTAATGGGGTCCTTCAGATGTGTTCGGAGGCTTTTAAAACCAGATTGTATATACCCTTGTGGTACTCCACCTTTCCCTCACGGTTCATGGGATATATATGATGTAACTTTATAGATGAAGAAACTAAAATATTGGCAATGTAAATGTCTGCCTGTAAGCTCATAACCTAACATTTGTTTATACTGGGTGGGAAACATGATAGCATGATTCACTGGCTTATTTTAGCCCTGTGTCTTGGATGAGAGAGGACTGGTACTGTCCATTTATCTCCGTGAAGTAGGAAGTAAAAAGCATGTTTGCATTTGTACAATGAATAATTCCAAATTGAGTAGATGAATTTCACACAATTAGTTCCTAGAAATCCAACAACAAAGCGTCTGAACTTTTGCAGTGTCTTAAGCGGTGATATAACATATTGCTATGAATTTAAGCCTGTCTGTTTAGGTTTCATTGTATTAATCTATTGCAGGTGGATAAGATTCATCTTTCCCCTACAGAATGGGTGGGAAGAATGAAACCAGTGTCACGTATTTCATTCTCCTGGGTTTTCCCACCCCTGCTGCTGCTCCTCTTCTCTGCTTTACTCCTGGCCTATTTGTTAACTGTGTTGGAAAACTTCCTCATCATTCTCATCATCCAAACAAACCACAGTCTGCAAAACCCCATGTATTTCTTCCTAGGAAATCTATCTTTCTTAGAGATCTGGTATGTTTCTGTCATTGAGCCAAAGATGGTCATAGATCTCCTCTCTCAAGACAAACGTATCTCATTCCAGGGCTGCATGACACAGCTGTATTTCTTTGTGACTTTTGTTTGTACTGAGTACATTCTGTTAGCTGTTATGGCCTATGACCGGTTCCTGGCCATATGCAAACCTCTCCAGTATTCACTCATCATGAGTCGTCAGTTCTGTGCTAAGCTGACGGCTGGCTGTTGGATGTGTGGTTTGATCACTTCTTCCATCAAGCTGAGCTTTATAGCCCAGCTCTCATTCTGTGATGTGGATGAAATTAATCACTATTTCTGTGATATTTCACCCCTACTGAACATCTCCTGCAGTGATTCCTCTTCGGCTGAGCTCACGGACTTCATGTTGGCTCTCATGGTCATCATGGTGCCTCTGTGTACTGTGGTCACCTCCTATATGTGCATCATGTTCACTGTGTTGAAGACTCCCTCTTCTCAGGGGAGGCAAAAGGCCTTTTCCACCTGCAGCTCCCACTTGACTGTGGTGGTACTGTTCTACTCCACCACTCTTTTCACTTACGCCCACCCTAAGGCCATGTACACTCACAGTGCTAACAAGTTGGTATCAATCTTGTACACGGTAGTTGTGCCACTTCTGAATCCTCTCATATATTGTCTTAGAAACAAGGAAGTCAGGTTTGCCATGAGGAAGACCTTTAATTGCACAAGACACACGTAAGAAATCAACTAAAACTTCTGGAGAAGGGGCTTTGCTTATGAAGATCAATTGGTCCAGACCTTAAACCACACCAGAGTGAAATTCTCCTATTCATGCACCCAGCAACCACATTTACTGAACTAGACCTTGATAAATCTACTTTTGATCTATGTATATACTACAGTTTTAGGTTAGGAGAGTTTTTTGCTTGTTTCCCCCCTGTGATTCTATGCTGCCTACCTTTCTTAGAAGTCTCCAGCTGAATGACTGTTCCAGTTTTAAAGAGAAGGTTTAGCAATGCCAGAAACTGAACCTGATTTTGTTTGCCCTAGATAGATTACTAGGTCCAGAAAACATTGGCTGGGATGGTAAAAGGCTCCAGGGATGGGGCATCCACAGCTTCTCTGGGCAACCTGGACCACTGCCTCACCACCCTTGTAGTAGAAAATTTCTTCCTAATATCTAACCTAAATCTTCCCTCTTTCAGTTTAAAACCATGACCTCTTGTCCTATCACTACACTCCCTGATGAAGAGTCCCTCCCCATCTCTCCTGTACCCCCTTTCACCACGGGATTGTGCTCTAAGGTCTCCCTGGAGCCTTCTCTACCCCAGGCTGAAAAACCCCAACACTCTCAGCCTGTCCTCATACGAGAGGTGCTCCAGCCTCTGACCATCTTCGTGACCCTCGTGACCCTCTTCTGTACCCGCTTCAAGAGGTCTGTCCTGGTTTCAGCTGGGACAGAGTTAACTTTCTTCGCAGTAGCTAGTGCAAGGCTGTGTTTTGGATTTATGGTGGGAAGAAGGCTGATCACATAGAGATGTTTATAGTTGCTGCCAGGACAGTCAAGGACTTTCCAGCTTCTCTGCTGTGTCAGTGTCGGCAGGGGCAGGAGGAGCTGGGAGGGAGCACAGCCCCAGTGACCAGCCCAGGATTTGATCTGAAGTTTAGTATTGAGACCCAAAGTGGCCAATGGTCTGTTCCATATCATGCATGGCATGCCCAATACAGAGGTGAAAATTTGTCTGGAAGTGCTCCCTCTTTCCAGGTTGGCTCTGTTCGGGTTGTCTCTTGCTCTGGGTTGTCTCCCTCTGGGTTGCTCCTCTCCCAGGGTCATCTCGGTCCCTCAGTCGGCTCTTGTTTGTGGACACTCAGGCTCTTATCTCTGCTCTGGGGTTGCAGTTTCAGGACTCTCCCTGCTCCTGGATCGTTAGCCAGGAACGTGCTGAGCTTTAGCCACTGGGCGGTGAGCAGTGTCACTGTGTGTCACTCATTCCTATATTTGTATATATTACTGTTACAATTTTTATTGTTGTCAATATTGTAGTTTAGTTATTAAATTGTTCTTGTTTCCACCCATGAGTCTCTTTTCCCTTCACCCATTTAATTCTCTCCCCCGTACCCAGGAGGAGGGACAGCGAGCGAGCTGTTGTGTTTTGGCCACCAGCCAGGGTCACAACTACAACGTCCATGTGTCTCTGATGCCGGGGGCCCCAGAGCTGAACGCAGTACTGCTGGTGGGGTCTCACGAGAGTGGAGCAGAGGGGGAGAACCACCTCCTTCAACCTGCTGCTAATGCTTCTCTTGATGCAGCCCAGGACACGGTTGGTTTCTGGGCTGATGTATTTAGTCTGAAATTCATAACAGAATTCTGTCCCTGGACAGAAATAGGCACTGGAAAAGTAATCCGAACTGTCTTAGATACTGATATAGGATGAAAAGAAATATCCTCTGAAGAGACAACTTAGTTCTAATACAGGAACAGAGGGATTATGATGTGCGCAGCTCGTGCTGTGGTGCAGTTACGGTGTCACTTGGACTCAGTCTCTGGTTCACACGAGGGCCCTGGTGCCCTGGATAACCTTATTGTACCCAGGGCACACCAAATAAAAGAAATTCAGACACACCTGACAGGATAGATCTCTTTAATCTTGCCTTTCATGCTGCATGAGCCTTTGATCCAGCAGTTTTCCAGCAGGAGTCGGAGTCATGACCTGACTCACGTGGAGGGGTGTTTTATGCTGAAGTGGAATTTTAGCTATGATCTCATGGTACCGACTTTGGACTCTGGGGCCATGAGGTTGGTAAAGGATCCTGAGAAACAAGAAAAGTAACAAGATGTGCAGAAGGATGCAACTATGCAGGACGTGAGAAAGATAAGGAGGAACTGAGAGTAACTAATTAGTCTAACGTAGTTATTTCAAAATTGTGTTCCCACAGTTTTGAAAGTTGCATTCCCAGGACTGAAGACAGTCAATAATGACTCTATTGTTAGGAACTTAGAATCATTGCATTCAATTAGTAGCTGCTGAATCTGCAAGAGCTCTGTATAAAAGTATGTAAGCAACACACAATAAACGGCTTTCACTGTCGTCATATTGGTGCATCTGAGCGGTGTCCAGGAATTCTGCACGTTGACTGCACTCACAGACTACCGTCTGGCTTTCCATTGAGTGTGAAGCTGATACTCACAGACACAGCTGATGCACCTGAGCCAAACATTGATTATCTGTGGGAAAATCTGATTATCACTTAGAAGATGCCTCTGAGAAATCTGCTCCATGCTCAGAACATCACAGTGATTCAAAATGTTTAATACTCTGTAACAAACAAATAAAAATAAAATAAAAATCTGTCAGCTGAGTGCGCATCTATAAGGTCAAGTTGAATGTGGATTTGAGTTTATAAATGAGAGCATGATTTCTGATGTTCTACACTCTGTACTAGCAGACTGCCTTTTCAGATTTTGTAGTTAATGAAACATCTAGCTTTCCAGAGAGGAAACATTAAGACACTTGCTGGAAAAACCTGTTTTGTGCACACTGTTGCCAAGGGCACTACTCATCCAAACAAGACTTTCTGAGCTCTCGGGCACAATGTTAAGGAGAGATGTCAAGAACAGCTTCAAGTTAACCATACGGGGAAGCTATCACCAGAAATGTAAGGTGCTGGCTGTATTCCAGGTAATGGCAAAAAAACTGCTATGAGAAAATAGGAAATGAATATGATATGAATATACAATACAATATGAACGATGGCATGGGAAAGGAGCAAAAAAACAAAACCAAAAAAATCCAGTAGTTCTTTAGTTTTGCATTTGAGATCAAGAGTCACAGAGATACTTAGCTATATAAGCATGGATTCCTCCAAAACCACTTAAAAATTAGTTGTCTTAAGTCTAATGTCTAATTATACATCTAAACAAACTACCCTAGGCTCCTTTACCATTCATGGACACGAATTGTCACCACCAGAGGATATTTACTCTCTTTATTTTTGACATAGGCCTTTAACATCTAGACGTTGTGAATCATCCTCCAAAGGTGACTATTTCTCTCACGAATTTCAGGACAGCCTGTGATGCCTGGATCAGACCTGTGTGCTAGCTGCCGTTTAGCCCCAGCAGGCAGGTAAGCCCCAAACACCTCCTTGCTCACTCTCCCATCAGTGGGGTAGGGGAGAGAATCAGAAAGGTAAAAGTGAGAAAACTTGTGAGCTGGGATAGAGACAACTTAATAAAGAAAGTAAAAGCTGCACGTACAAGCAAAGCAAATAAGGAGTCCATTCACCACTTTCCATCAGCAGGCGGGTGTTCAGCCTTTTCCAGGAAAGTGGGGCTTCATCACACGTGATGGTTACTGAGGAAGACAAATGCCATAACTGAGCGTCTCCCCTTCCTCCTCCTTCCCCCAGTTTTTATTGCTCAGCATGATGTCACATGGTCTGGAACACCCCTTTGGTCAGCTGGGGTCAGCTGTCCCAGCTGTGTTCCCTCCCAGCTTCTCGTGTACCCCCAGCCTGCCCGCTAGTGGGGTGAGAAGCCTTGATGCTGTGCAAGGACCGTTCAGCAATAACCGAAACATTCCTGTGTTATCAGCACTGTTTTCACCAGAAATACAAAACGTAGCTCCATACTATGAAGAAATTTAACTCCATCCCAGACAAAATCAGTACAGTGTCAAGCCCACTTTTATTCTTATGACAGTATAGTGAAGAAAGGATTTATACACCAATGATCACCTAACCTATCTCTCCCCTTATTTCATTTTTTCACATATAAACTGAAAGCATTTCAGTACTCCTTAGGGAGCTCTCCATTGAAATATTAAACTTTGATATCCTCTGATACAGTGACTTGGCTACACACATTGACATCCGAAGGTGATTGCTTTGAAACTATGTCAAGAAAATCCTTAAAATACACTGTGAGAGGATTATTGTCTAATTGTTATGGTTTTTTATATCCACTAATAATGATGTAGTTAGATCACCTGAAACAAATTATCAATTTCCTAATCCTGAAGTGTTCTCAGGGAAGGAAAGAACACAGACAAGTGTTATACGAACACAAACCTTCTGAGAATGCAAGTTCTCTTTTGCATCTAAAAGTTTACTTCTGGAAGTTTTCTTAATGAATACTTTTGCAAATTCAAGGTTAGGTGCCTTTAGAGTATTGTAAATAAACCACCTCCCACAAGTAAGCAGATAAGAATAGGAGCCCCATCCTAGCTCTTGAGATCCTCACCATCTCTCTCTCTCATCTGCCTCTGGGAGCTGGTGAGAATGAATGCAAAAATCAAACAGCCTGGCTGCAGAAGGTATTGATCTATCATGAGCCACAAAATTTGGGAAGATTTTACATCAGTAAAAGAAAAAAAAAACCCTCTTTCATGTAGATTTATTTAAAACCAACCTCCAAAAGAAAGAGAAATGAACATAATCTACTGACACCAAATGTGATGCTCCTGCGTTGAAAAATAACATCACGTCCCAGGGTGTCTGAGATACCCACACGAGAGCTGTGAGATGCTTTTTTCACCCTGGAGTGGCTGCTGGAATCCGGGGCAATTTTCCCTTAGAGCCTGGATCCTCTAAATTTTAGGAGATGAGTATCCTCTCCCGGCAAGTCAGAGAAGAGAGCACATCTCGAGAAAAACTGTTTTTGTTTAGGTAAGGGAAGCACATCAGCTGTGAAAAAGGCGATGGCGTCTGTTCCGTTTGGGTATTTGGGAAGGAAGTGTTTTGCTTATTGGAAAGAAATCTAAAGGGGGCAGGAAAATTTCTACGTAAGAAACAGCGAAAAAAGTAGGGATGGAAGAGACACAGAAGCAGCATTGCACTTTGTTGTTTGGGTTTTCTTCTTGGTTTCTCTTCTTTTGCAGACAAAGACAAACGGCACAAGGGAAAAATAGCTCGTTCGAGGTTCAGATGCCTGCTGTGAAGATCTAAGACTCTCCAGGCTGAATCCCTAGTGTTCTTATGCACACCTGCTGAATTACAGCTCGTATAGAGCAACACGCTGTGGAGGATGCCCTCACCACCAGTGAGACTAAAGGCCAGTGATCTATTTATTGCCAAGAAACTACTGAAAAAATACATTGACTAGAAAAAATGCTCAATGTTTTCAGCAATGTGTTCAAGAAATCTGAATTCCAAAACCACTCCCGGGTTTAATCACGACATTACAAGGTATGTGTATTGTGGTTTGTGAAGTCTGAGGTTTGCTTTGATAAGTTTAGTGATAGAACTGGATTAAAACTAGTTGTGTCTTTATTTTGATTCAATAGCACTTAAACGGGGCTTATGAATACAGCCAGTTCTTCTGGAAAGTAAGTCCGTTAACAAGCAGCCAGTATTTAATGGGTTTACATTAGTCATCCTTGGCTTTCTGTTTGATCAACAAAGAGACAAACAATTCTAGAGACTTCTTCAGATCTCAAGTGAATCAAAAATCTTCCTAAAGTGCCCCTCTCACTGGCTATAAAAGCATCTGCAGCAGCCTCTAAAGCAGTAGCAATTATTTTCTCTACAAAACTATTTTTAAAATGATATAGGATACCTTTCAATTGAAAATACATTTATTATGAAATTATTTCATAAGTTTGTATCTGATACATTTAAATCATTGATAGTTACACATAAAAACAGAATAAAAATAAAGATTTAAAAAATAAGGACAATTAGGTCAGACAAGATTACTTATCTATCAAATGGTTGACTACGCTGACTTCCATTATTAACATTTTCTTTTATATTGTTGTGGATAAAATTATCTATTTTTTTCCTCATTTTCTTGCTAGCTTGATTGCTTTTCCAATGAAGACTGTTTTTCCTCTATGTTTTAAGGAAGCATGTTAGGACTAGAAGAATCACACTGTGGATGCATCAATTTCTTTTGACAACAGAGGAAGCAATAGACACCAGGCTTAGACTGGATGCTTAACCTTGGGTGTTTAAACTTAAGTTCTCCGTACACAAAAAAAGCAAGGGAAACTAGCCCAAATATTTGATGAGCAAGGTTATGCAAAGTTCTTTCTGCAAAGTTATTTCCTTTCTAAGATACATGGATAAAAAAAGAGTAAAGCAGCAGCAAACAGGGCTTCGGAGGGAAGAAGCCAGAGCTGCATGCAGAGCTGAGGGTACATTTCAAGGATTATAAAGAGATGGCTGAAGTAACGTGTTAAAAATTAATTCAGTGTTCTTAAATGATTAGGTAGGTGGGGGTTATGATAATGTATCTAGTGGAAATGACAACAGAGCAAACAAAATAGCAACTGGATGGAGATTCACATCACTCAGCTTTATACGTCTATGTACATCTTCATACATGCAGAATAGTCAGCTACAGCTGAGTTGTACTTCCTTTTAGGTCAACAGAGAGAAACAGAAAATCCTAGAACATCATTCATACCATCTATGGTAAATATTCTAAAGTGGGAGTGTGTACTTCTGTCCACTGAATTTAAAGGAAAACTGAATTATCACTTCTAACGTAGGCATAAACCCACTGCATATATTATAGCCTAGGTGAAATGACACCTAATTTTATAGAAAAAAAAGGCTAAAAATAATTGAAAAGGAGTCACTTGAAATATTTTGTCAATTAATATTCTTTTGAACATCCTGTGTGAACATTTTAATAGAGAAAATTTATTTAAGAAATCTCAACATTTGAGGGTTTTGTTCCAAGTACTTTTAAAAAAAGAAAAAACCTCATTTTTCTCACAGAAAGAAAAGTTGCCTTTTTTAAGTAATAGGCGTGGGGTTTTTTACAATTTCTCAGCTCGTGTATATTTTAAATTGTTTTGCATCAACTGAAGACTGACTAATATTAATTTGTTCTTCTGTTGAGGGGAGAGCAGTCTTTTGTGGGTTAGCTGCTATCTTAGGGTGAGATTTTTCTGCCCTGTTACATCCGAAAGTTGTTCAGACTAACTGTACAATGAAATGCCTGTTCCTTGACTGACTGTAAAGTACACTTTAAAATATGCTGGATGAGCTGTGTGCAAAGTATTTCCTTACACTGGAGAGAATATAACAGGGTCATTGGTTTGTCTGTAAATGAATATGTCAGAAAAATCTTCAGATATGACAGATAAATCCATTTTCCATAGTTTTACGTCTGTCTCTGTATTTTTCATATTTCTTACGTTTCATATATCCTTTTGTTTATCTAATTACTTCTCCAGGAAAAGCGTCTGAAGTCCACTCCATCCTGATTTCTTAGCTGAACATCATCTGAAAGGAAACATGGAAAACCACACCAAGGTAACGGAGTTCATTCTGGTTGGGTTCAGATCTCATCCAGGATCGCAGCTCCTCCTCTCTGTTCTCTTCTCAACAATGTACGTTGTCACTGTGGCAGGAAATGCCTGCATGATCCTCATCATTAGAACAGACTCCAAGTTGCACACTCCCATGTACTTTTTCCTAGAGAACTTGTCCATCTTGGACATTTGCTATTCTTCTGTCATCACTCCCAAAGCAGCACTGATGTTCTCACTGGGCAGAAGGATCATTTCCTACAATGGCTGTGCATCTCAAATGTTCTTCTTCTCTCTCTTTGGCACAACAGAAGCCTTCTTCCTTGCTGTGATGGCTTACGATCGCTTCACTGCCATCTGCAATCCACTGCTGTACCACATCGTTATGAATAAAAGACTTTGTGTCTTCATGGTGGTGGGCTCTTATCTCTCAGGCTGTGTCAATTGCACCATCCAGACAGGCTTTACATTCCGTTTGTCCTTTTGTGGGCCCAAAGAAATAAATCACTTTTTCTGTGATGTTCCTGCAGTGACACGTGCCTCCTGCTCAGACACAGTGGTTAACGAAACAGTGATGCTGGCTGTATGTGGATCAATCATAGTTGGCACTGCCTTGGTGGTTTGTATTTCCTATGGTTACATAATCATCACTATTGTCCGCATGCCTTCAGCTGAGAGCAGGCGCAAGTCCTTCTCCACTTGCTCTTCCCACATGCTGGCTGTCAGCTTGTTCTTTGGGACTGTTTTCTTCATGTATGCTCAGCCTGGGGCCACGTCTTCACCTGACAAAAGCAACATCATCTCTGTCCTCTATACTGTCGTCATTCCCATGCTGAACCCTTTCATCTACACCCTCCGAAACAAGGAGGTAAAAGTGTCTCTGAAAAAGCAGTTCAAAAGGAAACGCTTCTTTTAGCACCTTTCCTAAGGATGACAGTGACCACAGTGTCCAATGTGCTACAGACAGATGTTCAGAGTGGACATCAAGGGACATCAGGGCTCGCTTTCGAGAGTCTTGTGATTATAGACAGCCAGCATCACGATGAAAGTAGGAGGTACAAAAGAGAGCTAGGAGAATCGATCAGATGAAGCTGGGGATTCATTTAACCAGATTTAGACATCTAGAACCCATCTGAGCTGTTCAAAAGGCACAAGCATTTTAAAGCCACAATTAATCTGTGTATTAGACATCTAAAATGGGACATAAAACCCATTTCTGTGCATTGGAACACAGACAGTTCGGATGGAGACATTCTCACTGTAAACATCCAAAGATAAAATAGGTCAATCAAGAGTGAACGGAATGATTTATTTGTCTATGATTCCTCATTCTTTAAACTACTTTTTTTCTCTATTTTGCTTTTTATCACTCCTATTATAAACGAGTGGGACCACTGAACTTTGGGTTCCAACCATCAAGCATTGATGGGTAATTGAAATTGTGTCTGAAGTGCTTTCTAACAACACCACCAAAAAAGCAATACACAGCTGAATTCTGGTTCTATGTGTTTGTGTGCACGCCCACATGAGTGTTTGTAACAGGACGGGAGCTATTTCTCTGTGACAGATACACTCTGACATAGTATGATGATAATACATTTAAATTCAACTTTACAGCTGCTCGCAGTGGTTCAAAATTGTGATTAAAAAATGCTCATTAAAAAAATACACCAACTTGAAACTTCTGCATCAAGTGCCTGGACCATGACCTCTTGAGTTACCATGTAAGCACTCTCCTACCAGAAGACTGCACAAGTTTTGACTATTTCCACAGATGGAAACTCCACAACCTCCCTCAGAAACTCATTCCAGTGTTCAACAGGCCTCAGAGTAGAAAATATTTTTCTAATGTTTAAAAGGAATGTCCTGCGTTTCGGTTTGTTCCTATTGCCCTGCTGCTGGGCAGCACTGAGAAACATCCAACTTCATCTTCTTTACTACTCTCATTAAGTGGTGTTCCCCAGGGATGGGTTTTGGGGCCTGTCCTGTTTAACATCTTTATCAATGACCGGGATGAGGGGATGGAGTGCTCAGTTTGCTGATCACACCAAACCCAGCAGGTGTGTTGATCTCCTTGAGGGTCGGGAGGCTTTGCAGAGGGATCTGGACAGGCTGGACACATTGGCTGAGGCCATTGTATGAGGTTCAACAAAGCCAAGTGCCGGGTCCTGCACTTTGGTCACAACAACCCCCTGCACCGCTACAGGCTCGGGGCAGAGGGGCTGGAAAGCTGCCCAGCAGAGAGGGACCTGGGGGTGCTGGTCGACAGCTGGCTGAACAGGAGCCAGCAGTGTGCCCAGGTGGCCAAGAAGGCCAACGGCATCCTGGCCTGCATCAGCAAGAGTGTGGCCAGCAGGACTAGGGCAGGATTGTGCCCCTGGACTCGGCACTGGTGAGGCTGCACCTTGAATCCTGGGGTCAGTGTTGGGCCCCTCCCCACAAGAAGGACATTGAGAGGCTGGAGCAGGTCCAGAGAAGGGCAACGGAGCTGGGGAAGGGTCTGGAGCACAGGGCTGACGAGGAGCGGCTGAGGGAGCTGGGGGGTTCAGTCTGGAGAAGAGGAGGCTGAGAGGAGACCTCATCACTCTCTACAACTGCCTGAAAGGAGGGTGCAGTGAGGGGGGTGCTGGGCTCTGCTCTAAAGGAACAAGTGATGGGACAAGAGGAAATGGCCTCAAGTTGGCTGGATATTAGAAAAAAAATTATTCACTGAAACGCCACATGAGGCATTGGAACAGGCTGCCCAGGGCAGTGGTGGAGTCACCATCCCTGGAGGTGTTCAAGAAACATGTAGATGTGGTACTTCAAGACATGGTTTAGTGACTTAGGTGGTGTTGGGTTGAACTTGATGATCCTTGAGGTCTTTTCCAACCTTAATGATTCTATGATTCTTGACAGGACAAGGGAAGAAAATATAGCAGGAGAAAACTTGTGGGTTGAGATAGAGAGATTGCTCACCAATTACTGTTGCAGGCAAAATAAACTTGACTGGAGAATATTCATTTAAATTATTGCCAATTATAACAGATTTGGGTAGCAAGAAACAACGACAAACATCTTTTCCATGGTGAACTTCTTCACTCCAGACTCCTGTACCTCCACCCCAACTGGGGCAGAGGGAATGGGGGATGTGGGGGATGACTCTGTCCAGAACACACAAATTTATCTTTGATGCTCCTTCCCTCTCACACTTTTCCCCAGTTCTGCTGTGGGCTCTCCCCACAGGCTGCAGTCCCTCAGGAGAAAAGCTGTTCCAACACGGACTCCTCTCCACAGGTTGCCATTCCTGTCAGGAAAATCCCCTCCAGCATGGGCTCTCCACGGGCCACAGTTCCCTCAGGAAATATTTGTCTTCTCTAGTGTTGTGGTTTAATGAACTCAGCCATCAGGAAACACCACAACAGCAGCTCACTCAAGCTGCCCCCTCCCGGCGATGGGGGAGAGAATTAAAAGTGTGAAGGGAAAAGAGACTCATGGGTTGAGATAGGAACAATTTATTAATTAAAGTACAATAAAACTGAAAATAGTAATAGTAATGATAAGATTATATACAAATATACAAATGAGTGATAAACAGTGCTCACCACCCAATGACCAAGGCTCAGCCCATTCCCAACTAACGATCCGAGAGCAGAGGGAGTCCTGAAACTGCAATCCTGGGAAAGAGAAGAGCCTAAGAGTCTGGGAGACTGAGAGTCAACTGAAAGCAAGCAAAAGAGCAAGAGCAAGAGGGAACTTCTGGACAGATCCTGATCTATATACTGGGCATGATGACCATAACATGGAATAGACTATTGGCCAGTTTGGGTCTCAATCCTAAACTTAAGGTTGAATCCTAGGCTAGTAGTTGGGGCTGTGCTCCCTCCCAGGTTCTCCTGCAACTGCAGACACTGGCACAGCAGAGAAGCAGAAACGTCCTCGACTGTCCTGGCAGCAACTATAACCATCAATATGTGATCCGCCTTCTTCTCAGCACAGTCCAAGGCTCGCACTAGCTACAGTGAAGAAAGTTAACTCCGTCCCATCTGAAAGCAGGACAGCATCCCACACCCAGAGCAAAGCTGTAGCAGAGGACTGAGGGATGGAGGAGAGCAATGCAGCTCAGTGTGAATGTGATGAAGGCTGCAGCTGCGCCCTGCTGCTCCCTTTGGTTTCTGTCACTACACTCAAAGGGGCTGAAAGCATCAGACTGTGCATGCAGAGGGATATGGCATGGAAGATGAACCTGTGCCTCTGACAGAACCAAGGGTGGTCCCTCTCCCGCAACCATTTGCCAAGGTTTGACAACTTGCCTCACCACCAGTTGGATTTTGCACAGATTCTTGTAGCAAATGGCTAAAAGTTTATTCTCAGAAGAAGCACACAGACATAAGCAAGGCGAGTGAACAGGGTCCTGAGTTTTTTCCAGGATAAGAGTGACTTTGATACTGTTTTTTTCCCCTCCTCAATCTTGAACACACTGGGGGACACTTTTTCCTGTTTGCTAACACTGTGCATTGCTTTTCCTTCACTGGTTGTAAATCCATGGTACATGTTTCATATGTATGAGATACTTGCTCTGTGTTTTCTTCGACACCTCTAAAGCTGGTTCTATCTGGCTCACAAGGCTGCATTTCTTTAGTGAGCAGGAACTGACCAATGGTGGATTCACGGTCTGCAATGTGGGTATTTGCTCCACCGTGGTCCTCCAAGGGCTGCAGGGGAATCTCTGCTCCAGCACTTGGAGCACCTCCTCTTCCTCCTTCTTCACTGACCTTGGTGTCTGCAGGGCTGTTTCTCTCACATTTTTCTTACCCTTCTTTCATGCAGTTGCTGCACAGAGGTGCCACGAGCATCACTGCCCGGTTTTGGTCAGTGGTGAGTCTGTTTTGGAGCTGGCTGGAACTGGTTCATCCGACTGATGGGGGCTGCAGGGGGGGGGGTTTGTGAGACAGAGACCAGGGACTGCCCCCGTGCTACAAAAGCCTTGCCACATGAACCAAATACACTCCATTTCATTGCTATTCCAGGGTCACAGATAATGCAGTCCACACAGAATAATAACTAGTTATTACTATCTACTCATTACAGAATTGCATCGACATTATTATAAACACCACTCCATTGCCCAAAGCAAAGCCAGCACCAAAGATAAGCTAGGTGAGAATCCCCGAGTCATTCTCTAAGCAGATAAAGACAAGTCCTGCGGCTTGCAGTGCTAACACAATATCTGTGGCTTGCCAATTGCAATGCCAAGACCATATTTCTTCAGCTGCAGCACTGTACCAACCAGTCCTCACGTCAGGGCTTGCAGTATAATTGTGGTCTGCCCAAAACCAGCTTGGCTGCTAGCAGGCGGGACCAACTGACTCCGCATTGGCAATATTTGGTTATGAATATTGAAGAACTGGCATTTGCTTTCACTACACAGTAAATCCAGAGGCTCCTCTGGCAAGAAGCAACGAGGGATGGATTCTCACCTTTCTCCTGTTGTGTAAATCCAGACTCGTGCTCAGATCATAAGTGGTTGGGAAATTTGGTTTCCAGCCCCAAGGTTCTCCCCAGCACAGCTGTCCTGGGGCAACTGGGGATGGGGTAGCTGCAAGCACTGAACTCAGCAGCATACCTTTTAGGTCCTATTTACCAAGCAGGATGGCTATAGCAGGTGGATACTGATTTTTATTCATACAAACACACATCTGTGCAGGGAACGCAGCACTGAAGGCTTCTGGTCCAAGCGTGAGGGAATGGGACACGTGCTGCAGCTGTTGGAGGTGTCTAGCCCTGGCTGGTGAGCTGGCCTTGTAGCAGCTCCATCGTCAGGAGAGCCCTGGGCACAGCGCTGGGTGTAGACAGGTGTGTTCCCCAGCAGGTTGTTGTTTTCACTATTTAACACTTTCTAGCAGAGACATTCAACATAAGCTGTCAGTGGCTTCACTGGGAACATCACCCCAGGTCAACCACTGAGAGTTTCTTCCTACCCAAAGCCGTCATTACATGGGGTATTATCACACTCTGGTCTTCCTCTCCAAGTGTGCGGCAGAGGTGTGAAATTGTGAAGAGTCCATCTGTCCTTTCTCGTTTCTTTTCTGCTCACTCAGACCACTGCAGCACGTCAGGTGCAGCCCAGAGCTTCCAGGTCACCCTGTCCTGTAGCGCAGGTCTGTGCTTGGTCTGTCTACCCAGCACTTGAGAGAATCATTTGGTGAGTGAGAGCTGAGCACAGGTATCCCTGGCCTCGCTCGCCTTGTTGAACTTAACCTCGTGAAGCTCATCAAGGCCAAGTGCAAAGTCCTGCACGTGGGTGGAGCAATCTCCAGTATCAGTACAGCAGAGGAATGGACTGAGAGCAGCCCTGTGGGGAAGGACTTGGGGATACTGGTGGATGAAAAACTGAGTCAGCAATGTGCACTTACAGCCCAGAAAGCCAACTGCACGCCGGGTTTCATCAAAAGAAGTGTGGCTAGCAGGTGGAGGAAGGTGATTCTCCCCCTCTGTTCCCCTCTTGTGAGACCCCAGTAGGAGCACTGCATCCAGCTCTGGGGCTCCCAGGACAGGACACGGATCTGTCAGAGCGGGTCCAGAGGAGGGGCACAAAAACGATCTGAGGTTGGGAACACCCCTCCTATGAAGAAAGGCTGACAGAGCTGGGGTTGTTCCATTCAGAGAAGAGACCCTGGGAGACCTTATTGCAGCCCCTCAGTATATACAGGGGATTTATGACTGTTCACCAGCGCCTGCAGCGACAGGACGAGGGGCAACAGCTTTAAACTGAAAGACGGTAGACTGAGGTTAGACATAAGGAAGAAATTTTTCACAGTGTGGGTGGTGAGACACTGGGACAGGTCACCTGGAGAAGTTGTGGATGTCCCACTATTGGAAAGCTTCAGGGTCAGCTCAGACTGGGCTTGGAGCAACCTGATCCAGCGAAAGACACCTCTGCCCAAGGCAGGGGTGCTGGACACGGTGGCCTTTGAAGGCCCCTTCCAACCCAAACCATTCTCTGACTCTCACATATCTGAACAGAGGTTTTAGACAGAAGCAGAAGTGTGGGGCTTCCTCAGGTGCTGGGGCTCAGTTACAGTTCGGGACTGGCTGCTGGCACATTTCTTTCCCCATCACATCTGTCAGGTGGGTACACTGCGGCTGTGAGGAGGCAGTGAGAAAGGGCACGAAGGATTTTGTCTTTCTAGGAAGTTCCGTCCCATGAAATACCAGGAGATGGAGGTGGGAGGAAAACACAAGTTCGAGACATATACAAAAGTCTCTTACAACTGTTTTTTTTTTTTTGACAGTTTGCAATGAAGGACGTGTCAGGATACACCCAAGCAAAACCACCTGCCCTTTATGGAGGAGTTAAAAGGAGAATGCACATACAGCCTGCCAGCACCTCCAGCGAACATCACCACTGCGACTTCCTCCAGCCGACAGAGGCTGAGCAGACCACACGCCGTATGGAGAGCAGCTCCAGCTCACCCAGCCGCCCGCCAGCACACGCCACACGGAAACCAGCTGTTCACCTCCAGCTTCCATCCTGTGAGCCACAGGGATGCCTCCTCCCGGGCAAATAATCCCCAGTCTCTTGGATTTCCAGCTGGCTCCTTCTAGAAACCCAGTTCCTTCCCTGCTTAGCCACAGAATGTGTGAAACTTGTGTATGGCTGGTGGCAGGGGGGACAAACGCACACAGAGCGGGGTACGGGGGAAGGACAGACGGGCGGACGGGCACAGCGACGGCTATGGATGTACGTGCCGACAAGGATCGATGACTAGGTGCACTGAACTGTAGAGAGGTGGGTGGAAACTTCTCCAGCATCTGTCCCCGCTTCAGAACCAGTGCACAGACGTCCTGCCCACAGGTTGGTGTCACCCTCTGCTCTGCACAGGACACGAGCTCACAGTGGCCGGGGACGCGGCAGCTCAGGGCGAAGCGAAGGCCGTCCAGCGGCCTGCAGTGGATAGCCCTGCCCTTCAACGCGTCCATCCCGTCCCAGGAGAGACAGCTCAAGTCCAGCGGCAGACTGAGGGTGGTGAGGCAGTGGCCCAGGGTGCCCAGAGAAGCTGTGGATGCCCCATCCCTGGAGGGGTTCAAGGCCAGGCTGGATGAGGCTTTGGGCAACCTGGGCTAGTGGGGGGTGTCCCTGCCCATGGCAGGGGGTGGGACCGCACCCTGTCCCCGCGGGGCAGCTCCTCCGCCTTTGCTCGTTCCTCCGCCTCTCCCGCTTCCTTTCATTCTGGT
>WKFP01012817.1:78588-89293 GCA_011057875.1 Pterocles orientalis | reverse complement strand
CCCCCGGTCTGGGGGCGGGACGCGGTGTGGCGGGCGGGGGCCCTCGGCGCCCGGGGCCTCGGGACAGGTGTCCTGGCTTCCCCCTAGGCGGTGGCACTGGCTTTGTGGGCAGAGCCCTGACCCAGCTGCTGCGGAGCCGCGGGCATGAAGTGAGCCACGTCTCCCGGCGAGGGGGCAGGGACCGGATCACCTGGGTAAGGGACCGGAGCGGTGCGGGAGTGTGTCAGGGCCTGGCCTGGCCTGGTGTAGCGGGAAGCCGCGGCGGGGAGTGCGGCTCCTTTGGGTGGACTCTTTGCCCCCTGGGTGCTCCGTGGGGTGGGTACTGCTGTAGCTCCGAGGAGCAGAACTCCCTCCACTCGTGGTTAAGCTCCAGGCAGTGCCAGGGAGGAACTGGCTGGAGTTAGGAGCCCACCCTGGTTGTTGGGAGGGCTTGGGCAGAGGGCAGGTTGGGCGTGTGATGCCCCTGTTTCCCCTGCCTAGGAAGAGTTGTCCCACTCTGGACTGCCCCAGTGTGACGCCGTGGTGAACCTGGCTGGTGAGAACGTCCTCAATCCTTTCCGCAGGTAATGATCTCCCGTAGTGCTGTTGGGACCAGGTGAAGTCAAGACAACCCGGTGTTGTCAGAGAATGTGGAAGGGATCTGGGGAGAAAACGGGGTGTCCAGGAAGCTCTTGGGTTACCTGACTGTTGGCCTGTGGGTCCTCGGGTATCCAGAACCTTGCTGTGGGGCTGTTAACTTCTGTCAGACCTTTGCAAGGCAGGTTGCCTTCTGGATTGACAGCTGGAGGCCAGGCAGAGGAGTTCCTCATTTCCAGAATGACACTGGATGCCTACATTTAGATAATGCAGTCAGAACCAAAGTGTGACCTCACCAAAGTGTGTTTTGGAGATGCCTCCCCTGGGTGTTTGGGGATGAATTCATCTCGCCCAGCTTTGGTGTCCAGTTCCTCTGCTCCCTTTGTCCTAAGGCAGTCGAAATCCCACAGCCTTTTGTGAGGGGTGGAGAGCCGCCATTTCCTGAAGTCCCCGTGCATTTGGGTAGTAAGATCCTGCGTCCTCCCTCTGCTCTGGGGTGGGGGAAATTCATGTGACCTCCTGTGCTTGTTGAGTGGGTGTGTGCTGGGGCCCCCCTTGACACTGTTATTTCCTGGGGTGTCCTTCTGGGGAGTATAATTGATGGCTCTCTGTTTCCTAGGTGGGGTGATGCCTTCTGCAGGGAAGTCATCAGCAGCCGGGTTGAGACCACCAAGACCTTGGCCAAAGCCATTGCTGATGCTGAACAGCCACCCCGTGCTTGGGTCCTCGTCACCGGCGTAGGTATTGATTGGGCCCAGCCAAGGCATGCTGACCTGGAGAGGTATACCTCCAGACAGAAACACACTTCTGGGGGAACATGTGTCTTGCCTCAAAATGCCAGCCCTATTGCTGTCAGTGTCACTGTGTTTAACCAAACCTTGATCAGCTTTTTGGTACTGCTGGAGAGGAATTTGGGTCGCAGTGCTTTGTCTTGGACAAAGGACCTTCTCACCATTTTCCTGTGAAAGCCCTTTAGGCATCCTGTAGAACCAGTTTGTCTAAGGAGGGCCTCCGCTGAATCATAGAATTGTTAGGATTGGAAAAGACCTCAAGGATCATCAAGTCCAACTGTTAACCCAACACCACCCAACCCACTAACCCGTGTCCCTAAGCACCACATCCACACGTTTCTTGAACCCCTCCGGGGATGGTGACTCCAGAAATGTGTAGATGTGGTCCATATCCCCCTGCACATCTCCAACTTTGCATTTCTGCTTGCTACAGTCTTTAAAGCTGCCACAGTTTAGCACCTGTCATGCCCAATTTTAGAGCAAGCACCTTTCTGTACGGACAGCTCAGTGTGTTACGTTTGGTTCTTGGGGCTGGCAGCTCAACCTGAGTATTTAGTGCATCCTGCTGAACTTGCAGAGCGCATCGGTCCTTCAAAAACTTGTCAGCATTGCCATCAGAGAGACCCACTGCTGTTCCTATGAGGATGTCCCTGATGGAGTGATCAAGTTTGGGCTCCTGGAGGCAGGGAACAGGGTCTGTCTGGGGGATGTGGAATGTGTCGTGATTCAACCCTGATCCCTTTTTTTTTGCTGTTACACCCACAGGCTATTACCACCCCAGCCCCACAGCTGAGTATACTGAGGACAGTCCTGGGGGGGATTTTGACTTCTTCTCACGCCTGGTGAGCTCCTGGGAGGCTGCGGCTCTCATCCCTGGGAGCCCTGCTCGTGGTGTTGTGGTGAGATCTGGTGAGAAGGGGTATCATGGCTGTTCAAGGTGGCTTGTTTTGGTGCTGGGGCAAGAGGGGGAAGAGCAGGGAGAAACACGTCAGGTCTTGTGCCTTGTTGGGTTGCTGTTCCAGTCCAGCCCTCTAAGGGTTGTCTTCTGGTTGTAGGTCTGGGGGTGAAGGGGGCTTTTGTCCATTGGAGAGGGGTGGGTCCTGGTCTCACTCTGTTCTCTCCACAGGGGTGGTGCTGGGCCGAGGTGGTGGTGCAATCTCTCAGATGCTCTGGCCTTTCCGTCTGGGACTAGGAGGCCCCCTGGGCTCTGGGCTCCAGCCCTTCCCATGGATCCACATTCGAGACTTGACTGGGATTGTGTGTCATGCCCTGGAGAGTGAGTGCCTACAGGGCATCCTCAACGGTGTCTCCCCATCCTCCCCTGCCACCTCCAACGGCACCTTTGCTCAGGAGCTTGCTGCAGCCCTGCGGCGCCCAGCCCTGCTGCCAGTGCCTGCTTGGGCCGTGCGGGCTGTCTTTGGGGCAGAGCGAGCTGTCATGCTGTTGGAGGGCCAGAGAGTAGTGCCAAAACGCACCCTGGAGAGTGGCTACCACTTCATCTTCCCTGACCTGTCTGGAGCTCTGAAGGACATTGTGGCTTGAGGACTTGTCGGTTGGGCTGGGTTGGGGCCTGTTTTTGTGAGCTCCCTGTCTCATATGCCTTCCCCTGGGTCGAAGAGGGTAGCCCTGCCCCTTCTTGACACTTGCCCAGCCCCGTACAGAGAGGATGAGCAATCCTTTCCCCTTCTGTCTCATTTGTGCGTCCCCAGTTCAGGAGTCATCCCTGTTACTGCCGTCTGTACTCTCTGTTACCTGCTTTGGGGGAAGGGCACAATCCCCTCTGTTGTGGTTACTGAATCTGCCATCTTCCCTTTTCACACAGTGTGCAGAGCAGCGCGGGGGTGTAACGTCTCCTCTCCTGAGCTGCAGGAGTGGCAGCAGGAAAGAGGTGTTCGGGTGTTGTAATTCTCTCCCATGTTACTGGAAGTCCCTCTTCCTGTTTTTCCCCGTGTCTTTCCCCCGTGGTTACATAGAGGCTTAGCTGTGCTCTTCTGCTTTCCCTTCTCCATCTCATAGGGAATGGAGTTGTGCTTGTGGGAGGAAATCCATCCTGAGGGGACACAAAGGGTGCTGGATGCCAATGGTGTCTCCTTTCTAGTGGTGGCTCAGTGCTGTGTCAGAACCTCCAGCTGAGTCCAGCCCCAAGAGTTGCACCCCTCCAGTGTTGCATGACCTGGATGCTGTGGCGGGGATGAAGGAGGACACTGCTTTGCCAGCTGGTAGGGACAAAGGTGTTGGTGGGACTGTTGCTCCTGGACTGCTCCTGAGGCCTTGGCTAAGCGTCGACTACATCTGAGCTTGTGCTGGCGAGAAGCGGGGTGGTTCATCTTGATGGGAGGTCGTGCAAGGCACTGCTTTAGTCTGAAGGGAGCACTTCAGCTGCTGTCTTCGTTGTAGTTATCAGAGACAGTTGGTTTTCCCTTATTTGTCCTGTGAGGTGGTGCTTTCTGTTCAGAGGTTCCACTGCTGGGGAAGGGAGAGTATCCAGGCTGCGTGGGCTGCCTTGGGAAGCAGTACCTCTTCTCTTCTGGAGAACATGACAGTTTCATTATTTCACACTGTAAGGAAATGTATCCTCATGCTTCCCGTAACCCATTTTCACATGCCAAAGTGGGTTGCAGGATGTGAAATCTGCAGAGCAGCTAAGTTCATTATAGCACTGCTCCTGGAGAAATATTCCTAGTGTGATGTAATCTTCAGCTAGAAAAATATTTCAGAAAGCACTTCAGGCAGTTAAAAAGACCTCCTCCATTCCTGAAATAAAAAACCATCCAGAACAAGAGTGGTCCACAATATTTCTGGTTTGTGCCAGGTTAATGTAGTCACAGTAGCTGAAGGGTCAATCCTGGTGGAGGCTAGACTCCCCGCTCACTCTTTGCTCGGTCCCTGCTGGAGCCAGAACGGCCATCTCCTGACCTGGGCAGGACAAGCAGAGTGGGACTGTTCAGCTGGAACAGTCCTTGCAGTCAGTGTGAGCACAGCCGGGTGAGCTGGGACTTGGGGAATAGCTGAAAGCAGCGTTGCCTGAGATAAATGCGGCTTGTTTGGGCTGTGTCTGTGCTGCCTGTAAGTCGGGTGCAGATTCCTTCGTTTTCCGTGTGCCTCAGTTTCCTGCCCTTGAGAGTGGGCTGACCTACTCTGAGTGACATGCCCAGTCGTTACAGCTGGAGTGGCCGTTCAGTTATGGTTCATTGTGGGGGAATACGTGGGGACAACAAGCAGTGCTTTGTCTTTAGTTACTCCAGCTGCTCCGACTTCAGTCTGCTTCCGCAGATGTGGGCTGCAGCGTCCTGTCAGCCCAGCTGGGTTGTTCTGTACCTGTGTGTACCTTGATGATTGCAACAGCTTTGGGTTGTGACTGGAAGTGAAAACAAAGTGCAGCTGGAGAAGCGCTGGCAGCCTGCAGCTCTTCTGAAAGGATTGCATATCCCATGGAAGACTGCCACTATGCAGGGTTCCCAGGCGCTGGACTCCCTGCCCGAATGTGTAACTCACTCGGATTTTGAAGGGTTGCCTCAGCATGACGTTTGGCTTAAACACGTATCACAGGACTTAAATGAGCTGCTGACACCTGAATCCCAGTGTGGGATCTGGAAGCACTGGCTGCTGGGTGCAGTTAGGACTTTCCATCATGATAAATTCACACACACACTGTGCTCTTCTGTCTGCTGTGGAGCCGCAAAGTGTGTGTACTAGGGTGACAGCAAGCTGAGGTCTAGATTGGATTTTGGACCAGTGTTGACCATAAGGAAACCCCGGGCGCCAGGCTGCAAGATGAGTAGAGCTAGGTACAGCCAGCCCGCAGTGCTCAGTGGTAGCAGAGTTTCTGCAACTGTGTCTGAGCCAACTGCACTGCCCCAGGTGTGCTCTGAGGATTTACTCTGACAGAATAAGTCTCTCCGTTCTTTTAGAGGTGAATGGGTGAGACGTGTCAGGAGTGGCTGCGGCATCCAGCAGCCCCAGCCCGGGACCCTGCTGCCTGGCCCCTGGCCTCCCAGCCTGGTGCCTTGGTACCCAGGGCCTCTGCCCAAGCTGAGGCGCAGCTGCTGCTTTCCTCTTTGCAGGTTCAGTCAACCCTGGAGCTGAGCGCCTGTCAGAGGCACGTGCACACGCACGGACGTGGGTGGTCACAGGCTGTGACCAAGGACCTGTGTAACAAGCATGGCCAGCCGTGCCCCTTCCCACTGTGGGGATGGCAGCCTTGCGTGGTGCCCTCCGGGGTCACAAGCACATGCACACTCATGAGTCCCTTGAGCACCAGCGTGACCCCTCTGTCCACCCAGCACCCCTGCCTGGACCCAAGCCCTCTGACCAAGCCCATGGCTCCTGTACCCTCTGGCTGCTCCGGCTGGATACACCGAGCACGCAGCACTCGCACCCTGGTCCCAAAGGCATCCCACGCTCATGGATATCCCGAGGTACCAGCATGGGCCCCTTGCCTGCCTGATACCCCTGCCTGAACCCAACACCTCCTTACCTGCCAGCTGGTCCAGCTTGGAGTTATCTGGTGGGTACACACGCACACCTAGTTTGTGAGAGATAAAGACACGCTCCCCAGCACCAGGCACACGAGCTTTGAGCTGCTGTCCCACTCCAGCTGCTGTCACAGAGCCCCTCACTGCTCTCTGTCGTGCTGGTCCCCCAGTAAATGGTTTTGTGGATGTGCAGAGTTACCGCTGCAGTGGCTGCAGGGTGAGGCCCCACGGGCTGCAGCCGCTGACACCAGAGGCCGGGGGTGCCGGCTCCCCCAGTCTCTGGCAGCTGGCACCGAATGCACTTGTGCTGATTCCCCGTAGCTGGCTCTTAGTCCCTGCAGCACACCTACACACAAGATAGAGTGAGATTGTGCAGAGAGAGTCATGAAAAGATTAAAAAAGTCTGCAGTGGTCAAGTGCAGAGCTCAGCAAACTAGCGCTGGCTGGCCCAGGTTTACATTCGTGCCCCTTTCCTTTCCACTCCCCTCTTTGTTGCTCCCAGCTCCCGCTCCCCTGCGCATTTCTCTCGACAGCTCACAGTTCTCTCAACAACTCTCACAGTCCCACCGATTCCATCCCACATCCTGGACACTCAGGTTTGCATCCTTACCAGTTGCAGGGTCCTGGCTGCCTGTAGTGTCTTGGGAGCTCATCAGTTAGTGTGATTGATGAGGTTTGTTTCTGCTTGTTGTCTTTGTTAATGCTGCTTGCTCAGGTTTTATGACTCTGTGTGTTTGTCTCCCTCCCTTTCCTTATCTTGCCGACTGTAAAAATAAATGTTGTCGGACTCACTCCGCACATTCTTACCGACTAGGGTGACTGGTCAGGTTTGTTCTCATCACAATGTTAATTACCGTGTGTCAGGTTTATCTCTCGGTGTTCTTGTTCATGGCTCCTTTTGACCAGGTATCCGAAAGCGCAGATACGCTCCTTCCGCACCCCCTGACATCCCCCACTGACTGTTAATACCCGACGAAGCTGCACCACTTCTCACTCCCATGGGCCCTGGATGGGCTGCACACACGGGCAGGAGCTTGTCGCCGGGCGTTTACTGGGGTGGAGCGGGTGTGCAAAGGCTGTGGTTGCTGGCCACCCCTGTCAGAGGCAATAGACGTGAACACATGGAGGTGCTTAAGATCAGTAACACTTCTGTAAGTGCAACAGTTCCTACAGGCAAGTGCAGTTGTTCGGCTCCGATAGCTGCGTCTCTCTGGGCACTGGGTCCTGGCATGTCCGTGCCAGGTGGATCCTGCAGTTCTGGTCTCATGCCAGCAGAGCTGAGTGATCTGCACTGCTGACCTGCTTCGGGGCTAGCTCTGTGCAGACTGCTGAGCTGCGCTGCAGTACCAAAGACAGCTAGGCTTAATTCTTAGTTTTTGGAACCAGTGATAGTTCTCCACCATTTGTAACGTTACTCCGTGTTACCCATTCTTTCACAAATTGTGAGACGTTGCTGTTCTCCTAATGAAGGCTGGCATTTCCATTCCTGTCCCTCTCCATTTCCAATGAATGGTTTTGGGGTTAGCACAAAGGACACAGGCACCAAATTTAAAAAAAAAAAAAGTAAGCTTATTTTTACTTATGTTTAAAGTGATTAAATAATGAGGAAAATAATACAGCGAAAATGTATTATAGCAAGATAGGTAAAGCAGCAAAATAATAAGCAAACTACTCTAGCAAGCATATAATAAGGTAATGTACCACCTAGTCATTACTACATAGAGTCAGCAATAGTGATTAAGATCCATCATGAATTACGCTATCATCATGTTACCATCATCCAGATCCACAGTTACTGGGGAGCCTGGTTGCAGCGAGGATTTGGAGAGAACCTTTCCCGGCAATTGGGAAATCTCTATACAGTGCATCCACCGTACAGATGAGGCTTCCAAATTTCCCTGCAAACAGTCCTCACTTTTATACGGTTAAGTAACTTTCTATCTTAAACTGCAAAAAACATACGGTGTAGTTTTTTTCCCTTGTTAACTTTTTTCTCGAGTTTGTCTAGAACCTGAGAAGAAGTTAAGAGGAGGTAAAGATACCTCGTTATCTTTGATTATGTATCTCTCAACAAAGCCCGTCACCGCCCTGTTACGTTCTTTTACCTAGAGGTCTGTCGGTTGTGATAGGCTTACCTGTTTTTGACGAGTGGTGCCACAGTTACACACCCATTACCTTACAGCCAGCGTTACAGCAGTGCTCTATAGGCGTTACAACTAGAGCTTTTAGAAATCGGTGTATATTCATACAGTAATACATTGTGTATGTGATCAATATTGTACGTATTAGATGTATTGTTAGGTTGTGAGGTTCACCTCGAGGTCAACTTTGGATCAGAGCCCCACTGCTCAGGCCCAAGTATTTCAACGATGGCTCAGACTCGGCTGGGACAATTTTCTGGTATTTTAGGGGCATGTTGTGACAGCCTCTCCTATAGATTTCCCAGTCTAACCCAAATGTCTCTTCTTACAGGTTAAAGAACTGTAAGTCAGAAGCTGACATTCAAGACAAGCATGTCCCTCCCAAATTCCCCAGTGTAGTCTCCAACCACGTACACACACCTTCCTTCCCCAGACTTGCACGTAGGGAGCGCACATTGGTTCATCTCCCCGCGCCCCACGGTCACAGGAACACCTGGACAGAGATGGAGACATGCCCATCACTCCCGATTGACATTCGCAAACTGCATACTTGGGGGGGGGCAGGGGGGTGAGGAGCAAGGAAGGAAGAAAAGCTACAGTCAAGGACAACTATCTATCAATGCAGTTATTTTCAAGTTCTGGTTCTTCAAAGGATTACGTGTGAAACAAAAGGAGCTGACGGGGCCGTTAGTTACAATATTTCAGGATACTGGGTTTTCGTACTTGGTAAGGTGCTTATCTGCCCTCATGGTTCACGGGTATTTGTTGAAGGTTAGCATGGACAGGTAGACGTGTTGTTCTTTCTGTACTTCCAAAGCCATTTTACCTGCAATTTATACCTGACCGGCCTCTTTCATACCCCTTTCTGTCAACACCCTGTCTCCCCTTCCCCTGAACATCCCCCATGGGCTTGTACAGCTCCGGCTGTTCCCACACCCCTTCCAGCCCTGTCTGCATCCAGGGTCTCCCCTGGTTCAGAATCTTAACAATTGCAAAGTCCATGTTGATCTTCCTGAAAGTGGCACCCGTGGTTTCTGATAACCATCCATGAGTGTGAGTGGTGAGCTTTGTTTCTTGTCACTGTCTCCATGTTTGTTTTCTCAGGTCTGTGTCTGTATTTTGGCTTGTTGTCCCCCTTTTTCTTACCATCCCATTTGAGGAGGTCCTTGGTCAGATAAGCTCACAGGACTGAACATCCTCACACTCCTACGTGCCCTCATCGATATGACTGCCCAGGTGCGGTTCTCATCACCGTCTCCCCTATTTGTCAGTCAGGTTTGTGTCCCTGTGTGGTCTTGTTTATGGTTTTCTCCAGATCCTTGACAAGATCCCCTTAAAGCAGCAGATACTCTCCTTCCACCCAGCCTTAGAACTGTGTGAGTGAGGCAAGTGAGGGGCGCAGGGCTGGCGGTTGGAGCAGGACCATGGGCCACCATCTGTGTGCCTGGTGCCCGTTGCTGGGGGGGTCAGGGGGTGCGTGTCGGTATCCCCCCACAAGCTGGGTGTGTGTGTATTCATCAGCTAGCTCCAAGCTAGAGTAGGAGGCCCCAGGTCCAGGCAGGGGTATCAGGCGGGCAGGGGGTCCCTGCTGGTATCCAGGGACGCCTGTGAGCGGGGGGTGCCGGTGGGACGAGGGTGTTTGGTGCTGTGTGTTCGATGCATCAAGCTGGAGCAGCCGGTGAGTAGGGAACCCATGGGGTTGGCCAGAGGACTTGGGTCCAGGTAGAGGTGCTGGGTGGACAGAGGGGTTGTGATGGTGCTTGGGGGACCCAGAAATATCATCTGCTCGTTACCCTGAGGGTGTCACGAGAGTACCTGCACTAGCGAACTCCTGTCTGTGCCAGCACCAGGAGAGGAGGGTACGTGGCCGTCTGTGCTTGTGCGTTGCATGGGTCCCGTGTGTGGGTGCTGTTGATGGCAGCACCTTGGTTGTGGCAGCGTGACTGGCCATGTCAGTGTCATCTGTGTCTGTGTTTCTGTCTGTGTCCGTGTGTGTGTCTCTGGGATAGGTTCTCGGCTTTGCTGCTCATCGAACCTGCAGGGGGGGGGGGAGCGGCAGCCACGTCCCTCAGCCTGGGCAGAGACCCTGAGTCTTCAGGTCCCCAGGCTGGACTCAACGTCCCCAGGGTTTTCACAGTCAGTCTCTCTGAAAACAGGCAATTACCCCTCAGTTAAGAAGGGAACTCTTTCCACTCAAGTTTGCATCGTGAAAGTAAATTTGATTTTGCACAATTATTAGCTCTTGTTTCCCATAATCAGAGAGCTCTTTAATATCCAGCTGAACCTTTCACCAGCTTTTATGAGAAACTAAAATATAATTTTAGGATATTTTCAATAAAAATTTAAAATATATTTTTAGTACAAAGAAGAAGAAAGATAAAATAATCTAGTATTGTATGCAAGTAGAACATATATTCAAAAATAATGCTAAACAAATTAAATTTAGTGTTTATCTTCAAGGTTTAACATTATTTCTGCTTAAGTTCTGATTTGCAGCAAATATAACTAAAGAACAGGGGAGGTGCCTGAGGACTGGAGGAAAGCGAATATCACTCCAGTCTTCAAAAAGGGCAAGAAGGAGGACCCGGGTAACTACAGACCGGTCAGCCTCACTTCCACCCCTGGAAAGGTGATGGAACAACTTATTCTAGATGCTGTCTCTAGGCATATCAGGGATAAGAAGGTCATTAGAGGCAGTCAACATGGCTTCACCAAGGGGAAG
>WKFP01012817.1:0-58840 GCA_011057875.1 Pterocles orientalis | reverse complement strand
TTGGGTGTTCACGTTGCCCTTTTGTGGGCCCAAGAAGATCAACTACTTCTTCTGTGATATTCCCCCCCTCATCATGCTCTCCTGCACCGACACCTCTTCGTATGAAAAGCAGATCGTTACAGCCACGGTGCTGGTCATCTTTACACCATTTTGTCTCATTCTGGTATCCTACGCCTGCATCATCTCCAGCATCCTGAAGATTTCCTCTGCAGAGGGCAGACACAAGACCTTCTCCACCTGTTCCTCACACCTTACTGTTGTGACACTGTACTATGCAAGTGGGACTTTGATTTACTTACGTCCAAAATCCAGTAATTCACAAGACACTAAGAAATTCCTCGCTCTCATATACACGACCATGATTCCCACATTAAACCCCCTCATTTACAGCCTGAGAAATAAAGAAGTGAAAGGAGCAGTAATCAAAGTTATAGCTGGACTGATGAAGATATAAACTTATCCTGCTTGAAAGGAATCTTTCTTCTCCTCTGTATAATTGGATTTTTTTCTTTCTTTTATGCTTGGCTTTTTAGAACACCCTGATAACTTAGAACACTTGGAAAATGGATGTATCTCAAACTCTACCTAGAGATTTTATGTTCATTCTGTCTGGTATGAAAGTATATGAATCTTAGCACTTCAGTATTCATGATATACCACCTTGCATCGTCTCATGGAACATGAGGTTTCAGTCTTTGTTTCCAATTAAAAAAAAGTTAATATTTCATACAATACAGTCACTATAGCACAGACTGCAATGTGTCTTGGGCAGGTATCTCGTCACCTAGGCCATAGTGTCCTTTGTATTTTGCATCTCTGTTACTAGCTCTTTATGCCATTAATAAAATTTTTTTGGTGAAATGCCTGAAAGCCTCGTACAAGCACTTACAGAGAAATGACTCCAGGGCTTTGGAATCAATTTACCTTCTGTCCTTTGGTAGCGGTGAGGAAATCAGCTCTAGCTTTGTCTGAGAGAGTGGGAAACTGAATGCAATCTCCTACATGACCAATGACTGCTCTAGGTCCATAAGTGCCTGTATGAAAGTGTGGCATCAGCCTGTCTGTGCCATTTCACCTGGTGATGCAGAGAACCTCGGCCAGATTTCCCAAGCTTCTTCTGTCTCATCTTTTAGTACAGCACATGGGCATCTTCCTTCTCTTTCAGCAGATTCCAGAGATCAAGACTCATCATTTAATCTTCCAGGAGTGAGTGGGAGCAAAATGTGTTATTTGGTGAACGTGCTTAAACAGAAAAATGATCATAATGAGCGAGAGAAAAACCTCTCACGGGAGTCATCTCCACTGAACTTTGCCTGTTGCCTTTTAGGGACAAATGCTAGAGACAAGCATGAGTGCAGTTCTAGGAGCTGCCTTCTTTTGCAATCCAGATGGTACAACCACCATCTTATGAAGATGGACTCTGAGAGTCATTCCCAGTGCCAGCCTTCTGCCACAATGTCCTGGGGACTGAGAAGCTCCTCAGAACAACCAAATCTCTTTCTTGTTTTGTCTAATCAAAGGTGTTCTTGGAACTGAACAAACGCAGTTCCCTTAGCATCTCCTCAAATGTCCTGTGTTCCAGCTCCCAACTATCTTCCTGGCTTTCCAGTAGAATCACTCCAGACTATCAACATTTTTCTCATAGTAGGAGGCTGTAAATTGTCAGCAGTATTCCAGATATGGTCTAACAGGTGCTGAATTAAAGGAGAATAAACACTTCCCTTGATGTACTGGCTACAGTCCTATTGGTAGGGCTCAGGATGCTGATAACCTCCATAATTTTTCAGTAGTGCTGCTACCGAGGCAGGCAGTCGCCCCTCCTGTACTGATGCAGCTGATTAATCCATCCGTGGTGCAAGAGCTCGCATTTATCCTTTCTCAGTTTCATGAAGTTCCTCTGGTGTGTCTAGGTCCTTCTGAATGGCCTCACTTGCACTTGAGTATGTTGACTGTTGATCATTGCCAGTGATGGACCGTACTATCACCTCACAATGATGTTCTCTGTAAACTGTATAAAACTGTTTTCTGTTTCTTCCTCCAGCTCTTTGATAAAGATGTTAAACAGTGCAGATCCAAGGATAGACCCCTGAGCAAATCCCATCACAACCAGTCTCCCGGTAGATGACAAACCATTCACCCTTTCTCCTTGAATCCAAAGACCATCCATCCAGTTTTCCCCATCTAGCAGTCCAGTCATTCAGACCACAATATTCAAAACTAGATAGAAGGATGCTGTGGAAACCGTAACGACGTGTGGAAGGAGAGACCATCTGCTCCCTCAGCATTATCTGTTCAAGGACCTTGTCAAAAAGGGATCATAAGGAAAAGGAGAAAGCAGTAAACAAAACACTCAGAGACACAACCCTGACATGCAACTGTGACGGAGACATTGAGGGAGACAACGAGAAACAAAGCAAATCAGTCACACTGATTGATGGGCTGTCATGAAACTGCAGTCACTTCAGAGAGGACCAGTCTGGACTTTGCAACTGATAAAAACACAAACGGTCGCAGATACTGGAGGAGGCTGGTGGAACTGCACACTGAGGAAGAAATGTACGGGGAAAGGGGACTGGGGTGAACACAGAGGGAAACGGACACAGAGCGGTATAAAAGGGGTGGGTTGCCTGTGAAAGAGAGACGGTCAGAGCACTTGTCTGTCTGAGCTCTGCGCCTGATCGCCCCAGTCTGTCTTGTCGTCTTATTAAATCTTTCCCTAACTCTCTCTCTGCATAATCTCACACTATCCTGGGTGTACGTGTGCTGCAAGGACTAAGTGCCAGTACTGAGGGAACCTGTGTGAGTGGGTTAGGTGCCAGCTACTGGAGTCAGACTGGCAGTGTAGGTGCCTGTGGTGTCAGCTGCTGGTGTCAGTGGGGCCCCAGTGTCAGCTACTGGTGCCGGTGGGGTCTCAGCTGCCACCCACTGGGGTGGGAACAGTGTGTGTTCTCCAAACCGGTACTGGGCGGGACTTGCATGGGTTCAGTGCGTGAGAGGGCTCAGCACCGGGGACAGAGGTGGAACTGTGGGTCATGAACCCATGTGCCTGGATGACAGCTGCTGTGGGTGCAGGGGGCAAACGTTTGCCTCTTCCCCAAACCTGGTGTGCGTTGGGGGTGTTTGTGTGTAACTCACTCGCAAACTTCAAGCTGGACTAGCTGTCAAGTAGGAGACCACAGGTCTGGAATTAGGTGGGCAGGGGGTCTGTGCCCAGGGGAACCCCCAAGTGTGGGATGCCTGTGGGGACCAGTGAGCAAGTGCTGCGTGTTTGGTGCATCAAGTTGGACCAGCTGGTGAGTATGAGACTTGTGGGGTGGTTCGGAGGGCCGAGACCCAGGTTGGGGTACAAGAAAGGCCATGCTGATGCTTGGAGGAGCCACAAATGTGTGTTTGCGAAGGCTGAGTGTCGTGTGTGTGTCTGCACTAGTGACCTCCTGTCTCTGACAGCCCCAGCCGAGGGGACATGGCTCTCTGTGCTTGTGTGTGACATGGGGCCTGTGTGCGGCTGCTGCTGAAGGCAGCGTCTTGTCCGTGGCAGTCTGTGTGCCTGGCCGTGTCAGTGTCCTGCGTGTGCCTCTGTATGTGTGCGTCCCTGTGTGCGTGTTTCCCCGTGTCTCCGGGATATGTGCTTAACTTCTCTGCTGGTCGGACCTGCAGATGGAAAAGTGGCAGCTGTGTGCCTCAGCCTGAGCAGAGACCTGGGGCCCCGGGACCCCCGGCTGGGCTTCAGTGGCTGGAGGCTGCAGCTGCTTATACAACCCCTTAACAGAGACTCTGTTTAAAGCCTTGCTAAAGTCACGTAGGTTACATCCACAGCTCTCTCTTCATTCACTGCTGTCATCATTTGATTATCGAAGGTAATTTGTCTGGTCTGGCATGATTTATTGTTGGCAAATCCATGTTGACTTTTCCCAATCATTATCTTTTCCCTCCAGAAAGAACTTCCAAGAGGACTTTTTCCGTGATTTTCCACAGGATTAAAGGCTGACCAGTCTGTAGTTCCCAGATAGGTTTTTCCCTTTTGAAGATGGGGGTAACATTTGCCTCTCTCCAGCCATCCTGGTGATGGTGAGGCCTCACAGTGCCATCATCCAGCCATCGCTGTATCACGAGATGCACCTCCCTTGGATCTCATGGTCTTGTATGGGTTGAGATTTATCAAAACACTCCTTACTTGATTCTTTCCCACTATTGGTAGTTCCTTTTCTTCTTGAGGCTCTGTGTCTTGGAGACATTTCCAGTGAAAATCAAAACAAAGAAGGCACTGGATACCTCAGCTGTATCTGCAGCTGCTGCCACTGAGTTGCCAGCCACACTCAGGGTGGACTCACATTTTCCTTGTTTATTCTTTCTCAATTAATGGGAAAAAGTTTAGATTTCATGGAGTGGCCACACACACAGTGTATACTGCCAGTATCTGCTCTCAGCCTCTTGTGGTCCCAAGCTAAAACAATATTTTCTCTGGAAGGAAGTATCCAGATAAAGAGTCTGAAATTAATACAGGGTCATGTTGCAAGATACCGAAGGGTACTTTGCTTTGTATTGTGGCACAGCACTGGTGGTATGACTGCAGAACTGAAGAGGCACAAGAAAAGACACTCTCGATGTAGTCTGTTTCCATGCCATCTCCTGCAGTAATGGGTTTCTTGCTGGAACAGGGTGGTTCAGCTCAGGAGATGCCCAGAATTAAACTAACCCATTCAATAACTAATCACTGCCTATTTATAGACACAGACCACAAAGTATTTAGGAAAAAAATATCAATGATTATTCACTACAATTGTGAGAGATTTTCAAGGTGTGTTTTTAAATATTAGCACTGGTGTAGAAAATTCTTGACAATTGCCCCCATGAAACCCTACTTAACTGAAGTGCAGGAGGGGAAAAGAAGATTACACTGTTACAGAGGTGAATCAGTACTGGACAGTCAAATTTTGAGCAAGTCCTACGGGAAGGTAGCTTTGACCTTTACTCCTGGACTCGCAGTCTCTCTCCTGAGCCTCACAGTACTCTTCCTGTCCTTAGAAACTCCTCCAACCACTGGTTTCTGCCAATTCAGTGGGATTTTGGAGGACTGAACCTGCATGCAGAAACACCCTTATTTATCTGCCTACTGCTGCTCGATATAGTGAGTGAGGAAGAGGCATGCCATTCCTTACCAGCTTAGGCTCTTACTTCAGGAAATGCGAGCAGCACACATGCAAAGGCCCGTGTTTAGCTCATCTCATCAATTCACCTCATTCATCTCACCAATGGCATCTGCACGAATATGAAAAGCTGAATTCAGCCCCGATGACAGGCTGTATCTAGTTAATCTGTACCTAGCTCATGGGTGTACTTTAGTTGTCTAAACACAGACACCTAGTGTCAGCTGAGACAGTGTGGGGTGTACTCCTTCACCTGCAGCAGTTATCACAGCAGGAAACTATTCTCCTATATGCTGAGTGGGTACCTCAGATGTCAGCACATACGTATTTGTGGAAAATGGTAATGAGCCATGGGAGGGTACAAATGAAGCAGTATCCGAACTCCAGGTACATTCTTTGAAGATCTGGCCAATGCAGGCAAAGGAGTGGTGGGTATGACCCAGCTGAAATGGCAGAGCAGGAACATGCCTGAACATAAGCACTTTGTGCCGTATGAGATGCCTCAGGGTATACCACTGAGCCTTTATCTGCCCTTCCAGAAGGGTCTGAGGTTGTGGCTCCTGCATCATATCTGCCAGCCTCATGCACGTGTCTTGAATAATCTGCAGCATTTCTCTAACAGCACCAGACAGGGTACACTAAGGCATCTAAAAATAGTACTGGACAGAGGTGCTTGAGCAGATGATTCAAACCATAGGATACTGCTAAATATAAAATGGAGAAACCAATACCACCACAGTGACACAGCATTAAAATAATGGTTGTTACATTTGTGACACGTTGCTACTTATCTTAACTTTTTTTGCATCAACTGTTTATTAATTTCCACATAAGAATTTTACATCAGCCTAGAATGAGCCCTTTTATACTTCGTATGTTTATTTTATACACTCACCTGAAAAGTGATAAAGCAAAAGGACTGAAATTACACAATAAATCAGCTAATTCACAGAGTATTAAACTAGATTGCAGACTTTAGGTGAGTTGAATATCTTTTTGAGATGCAGATGCGTGCATGTATGGTGGTCTAAGCCGTGACTTGCATTTTAGCACAACCAAAACAGGAGACAAAATTTTTGCTTCCAACTTTAGAGTAAATTCTTTAATCCCTACACCGTACAGATACATCAAACATTTGAGAAAAGTCTACTCGAGACTCAATTCTATCTGTAGAGTCGGATGAAGATTAGGAGAGTCTACAGTGCCTAAAATGACATGCTAAATCGTGCTAAGACAGTATCCCGCTCATGCTGAGAGTGCAGATGCTGCTGAGTGCTCTGTCTCTCCTCGAGATGACAGTCTGCTTGAACAAGAGGACTCTCGTTGGTCTTCTGCCACATCAGTCAGGGCCGATTGGACTACTTTGACACTCCAAGGATACCTCAAAGAGATTAAAGCACTTATGTAGAGGAATTTACCTTAAAAATATGAATGTGATGAAGAATTGTCAAGAATAGGCTACCCAGGTCTCCATATACTCCGTAAGGAATGGTAAATTCTGAATAAATCAGTCATGAACCTTTCTCTCTCCTGACTTGGGCTGTGTTTGCATCAATTAAGAAATCAAATACCCAGAAATTAACTGAATAAGACTTCTATTTTTGTGCAATGGACTTGCTCTCTATTCACTGCTGTTGATTTCCTGGAATACTTTTTTATTTTGATAATGACAAATGATCAGTATTTCCTTCCAATGCATTTATCTGAACACACAGTATTTCTTATAAGAAAGTGAGGAAAATTTTAAACAGAATATGTGCTTACATTCTTCTTTAAGAAACAATCACAAATATTTTAATGTATATCGTGAAGTTGCATGTTCTCCATTTTTTTCACCCAGTCATAAATACTCCACATGAAAACCAGAAACATCCATACATAAATTCCCTTGAATATATTAGAAGTCAGAAACTTAGAAATTAACTGGACCCTTAATAGTGTGAGCTACCATAATGGGGAAAAAAAAGCACCTTTTTGTTGTTGCTGTTGATTTTATTTATAATGCGCGTTCACTGTTTTATTAATGGGCAACCACGTTGGTTCCCAGGCAGTTATTACCTTGAGAAACAGTACTGTCATTTTAGTCACATGCTAATTATTGTTATTTAAATTTCCTTCTTTGTCAAAAGCAAAAGTCAGTTATTAAGTTGACAATATCTGCTTTGTTTTTCTATCTCTCTAAAACAAAACAGCAATCTAAGAAAGGAAGAACAGCCATTAATTTCTCATTCTGAAAAACATGTTGTTCAGTAATCTTTTGATGGCATTCTTCATCTCCGTGTTCCTCAGTGTGTAGATGATGGGATTGAGCATTGGAGTGATGACTGTATAAAGAGATGACACGGCTTTGTCCACCACAAGCTTTTGGAACGGACGTGCGTAGATGAAGATACAGGGTACAAGATGGATGCTCACCACTGCAACCTGAGCTCCACAAGTGGAAAAGGCTTTGTGCTTCCCCTCTGTGATGTGTGTCCTGATTTTGACCAGGATGACAGCATACGACACAACCAGGGTAATGTATATGAGGATTGTAAGCAGTCCGCTGTTGGACACCATGAGTAGCTCAACCACATAGATGTCTGTACAGGCCAGTTTGATTACCTGTGGGACATCACAGTAGAAATTGTCTAAAAAATTTGGTCCGCAGAATGGCAACTGAATGACCAGTGCTACCTGCACAATAGAATGAACAAACCCCCCTACCCATGCTCCCACTACCAGCCCGAGCAGAACATTGTGATTCATAATCTCCAGGTATTGCAAAGGTTTATGGAGAGCCACGTACCGATCCAGAGCCATCACTATGAGAAGGATGGTCACAGCACCTCCTGTGAAATGGAAGAAAAATATCTGTGTAATGCATCCCCAAAAACTAATGGTCTTGGCCTCAGACAGGAGGTCCCATAGCATCTTGGGCAGAGTCACTGAGGATTCACTGAGGTCTATGAAGGCTAAATTTCCCAACAAGAAGTACATAGGCCTGTGGAGCTGTTGATCTGTGATTACTGTGGTGATGATGGTGATGTTTCCAAGCCAAGTCACTGAGTAGATTATGAGGAAAGTTGTAAAGAGAATATACTGCAGAATGGCACTTTCAGTAAAACCAACAAGGAAAAAGTTCTTCACAGTGGTCGTTGAATTCTCCTGTTCCATTGGTACCCTGCAGCATGCAATCAACAGAGATAGCACTAGGTGAACTGGTTATTACTCATCGATATTTTTATTCAGAAGAGACTACTTGATCTACTGTTATTCATCAAATACGATAGGCCATTGAATGTTCTTGCAGAACACTTTGTGCCTGTAGAAATCCTCTTTGCACAAAGCCTTCCAGTATGTACTTGAAAATAGTGAACCGTAAGATTAATCTTATCTGACTCTAAACAGGAGGATTCAGTTCAGAATTTCTATACCTAGATTTATATATCTACACTCTAGGTGTCTTCCTGTAAGCTATGGCTTCTCATCTTTCATTACAGTCAAAACAGGTGAGCATAACTGGACTAAATGTAGGTGCCCAGCACCTTTTAATATGTCTGTGCATAATCCATCTGTAATCACAGAGCTAAGAGATGTGAAAGAGCATCTATGGAAAACCCTTTCACCATCCTCTTTTGGAGCAGCAGCTGGAGACAGTTGGCATGTGTGAGCACAAAATCTCATATGACATTTACACATCTGTGTTTAGTCAGCTGAATCCCATTCTGGGGATTTGTCAATAAAGTCAAGCAAATACTAGCTAATGCTCTCCCTGAAATAAACCACCCCATCTCAATTGTCCATGTTTCAGCAAATATTCAGTCTATGGAATGGATTCAACTGGAATTTCCACAGAGATGTCTAGTATCTTCCTTCCTTCCTTCCTTCCTTCCTTCCTTCCTTCCTTCCTTCCTTCCTTCCTTCCTTCCTTCCCTCTTCCTCATTTATTCATACATTCTAATGATTCTCAGTGCAAGTGCATACCTACTCGATGTATTCCTCATCTTGTAACACAGCTACCTTTGTGATCACACCAAGAACTATTTTGATCCTTGCATTTGTGCCAGTAGGAAGGATGAAATGACATAAGCGGTGGATTCTGGCATTTCTTCTTTGAAACTGGCCTGGTTCCTTGACCATGGTATGAATGATGAAGAGCTAAGGTGGGAAACCTTCTCTTGGGAAAACTAGTTTTGAAATTATCAAAGATGAAGTGAGGTATGGATTCTTCAGATACAAAAGAGCCATTTGTATTCTAGAGACATTTGTTATTCCTTGCAGAACTTTTGGGAGGCTCAAATTTCCTCGTGATTGCTACAAAGATTGATTGTGTTGCAGTAACACTCACTTTTATGTAATACATTAGACACTAAAATCAGCAATAGTTTATCTTCAAGGACTTTATCAATATTATAGAAGCTGCAGGGTGTCTGTCCTCAGTGTTACTTGTTCTTGCTGGAAAAATCAGAACTGATTCTTCAGTCCCCATGCTTAATACAAATAACCTGGCACTTGGGTTTTTACTCCTGTCTGTCAATTTGCCTGTCAATACTTTGGTATTTGCAATGTACAAGACTCACCTTAACTAGCTGCCTAAGCTGCTTTCACACTGAACAAGAAGAAACTATTATTTTCACAGAACAATGTTTTAAATATCTTTTGGGCGTTTACTCCAGAGAAATATGAAATCAAGCTCAATAAGTATCACTTTCCCCTCAGACGGAATAATCCCACCTGAGGACTGTCAAAGATTACAGAAGTGCAACAGGTAGCTGTCTCGCTTAGAAAAACTGTCCGAATTTAGTGCGTGATTGGCTGGTTTAAGGCGACAGAGGGGGGTGCATGTCACCTAACTTTCAGCCCTTAACCCCTTTAAACAGGAGTGCAGAGGGTGGGCGACTGAGCAAGTACACAGGCAAGCAGGAAAGGTTGTTCACTGATTATTTTTTCCAGGCAATGAGATCTGCTAGGTAGCACATTTGAATGCAGAGAGGTAGGATTCCTCTCACTTAAACATAGCTGCCTAAAATTCAGTTGACGATGTCTACCCACATTGTCCAGACTCCATCTGTACTCAATGGGAGCAGATAGCTGTCTGCAAGGAGAATTTACCCTGTGACACTTGTCCAAGACCGGTCAGATGAATCACTGCAGCTGCTGAGATAATTTCAAAAGGGGAGAAACATCCATTTGTCAGAGAAGGAATAAGGCGACTGGAGCTCAGAATTCTCTAGCCCTAGTCTAGGAGATGAGGTGTTCTTTATCTAGTGCAGGACAGCAAATATTGGATTTACCTCACTGCCTCTAGGAGTTTTAGCTTTTGTTATTTTAGGCAATATCTACAATTTTCCAGCTGAATTACCTGTGTGATTTTCCTCCAATGCCTCTTCCCTGGGATTACTCACACTTTGTGATCCGAGTCCCGTCTCAGGTGGATGCTCTGAAGCCTGGTGCAGTTCTGAGGAAAGTTCATTCCATTTTCAGTTTTGTATTGGCAGTAAGGTTGACACCACACAAGCTTTGACTCTTTTGCCCTGAAACAATCTTACAAAGTTATCCCAGGTTTTGCTGCAATCTCAAACACTCTAAGATGCCCTTGCAATATGTCTTGGAGAATGGCACATCTGTATGAAACATCAAGTCTGAAACGTATTCCTGGGTTGTGGGTCATGCACTTCCAACAACAACAAAAAAAAATTAAATCCCAAACCAAAAAAACCCGCACCAAACAAACTTGAGCATATAATAATAATTATTGTGCTTCAAGATGCTATATAGGGCTCAGAGGAAGATCTAGCTTAACTGCATGTAACATAAAGACAGAGCAGTGAGCATGAGCTGCACTGCCACTCTTGTTTAGAGGGAAAAAAATAACTCCTTAGGACAGATCTTTGTGTTAGAGGTAGGTAACATCATGCTGGGTCTTACAGCCCGAGTGAGGTGACGTTGATGCAGCTCTGTGTCCCCGTATCCAACCAGGAGCAAGGATGAAAATGGGTTCCCAGTAGGCACACACACAGACAGAGCACACGTACACCATATGTATTTACATATATCCATGGTCAGCACACAGAGCCCTCACATGAGCACAGAAACGCCAACAGCCTCACCCTGCTCCTCTCTCCATCTGGACAGGATGGAATTCCACTAGTGAGATTATATATGTGTATATGTATATGCACATGTACAAGGTGAATCCTCCAGCACCTTGGCTCAGACCCCCAGTCTGCCCAGTAGTTGACCCTTGGATCCCAGTCTCCCCAGTTGCTGGCATCTAATACAATACTGGTTGTATTCTAGCAGTAATTATTTTGAAAGAAAAAAAAACAGAAGAGTTTTAAAGAAGTTTCTTATCTATATCTCACAGAATCCTAATTGCATCCATGAAATTATAATTATACAATGTAATATTGATTTCTTATCTGTATTTTATTCAACCTTCTAAAACAAAGTAGTAAAGCAACTGCTCCTTCCAAAGGAATATATTGACTAGGGTGGGAGAGTTGCCAGACAGGACTAAGAGGTGTTATCTTAGCTCTCAGAAGCTAAGGAACTAAGCTCACATTATTGAGAAACGGGTGGAGTCCAGACATCCGAAGTCCAGTGTGATGGAACAACCTACAGACTGGGATTGCTGTGAGAAAAGGCAGACTAGCGTGGTTTAGACTTGTCCAGTACAGATGTCCAAGGGTGAACTATTTACTTTAGGCACTTTAGCACCCAGCAGAGATGTAACCTGACCCTTACACAAACACTAAGTAAACACAGTCCTAAGCCTGTTACTTACTGGGGCAATAACTCCAAATTCAACCGTAACCTTAAATCACATCTTAAATCTGTTCCTAGTGGTTATCCTGTTGTTAATTAATTAATCCTCACTTTCATACTATCCCACTCTTCTTTTATCCCACGTCCTGGTCTTGCCCAAGTTTTAGCCTTAACTGAGTGAAATCTTTGACCACAAATGGAACTTTAATTCTGGCTTCCCATCCTCTGATAAACCTCAGAGTTTAGGGAATGAAGCAGAGCTTTGACTTTCACAATACAATAATGTGAGTTTCAAAAGCTAGGACATTTTAGAATAATATATATTACAGTTGTCTTTCTGCTGGGGAACAGTTTTCACAACAAATATTTTATCCCTCAATAAATTAAAATGTTCCTCCAATTTGAAAAAAAATTAAAAAGGACATTAAAAGGGAAGTGCATTGGTTAACAAAAGGCAAACAAGCAAAACAAACCTTGAAGGCAAAAATACACGAAGCCGCCACAAAGATGACAATTCTTAAATCAGCTGCATGTTAACAGACATCGTCTGAAGAAAATACCAAGTTCAGTCCAATGAGAATGTAGGAATGCAGCAACTGTGAAACAGAATCTGGTAAAGAATTGTGGTGAAAGTTATCTAATGGACGTGCATTATAACAGCCATGAAGTTTATTTCATGCCTCAGTGCAAATGAGTGCCAAGTGATTCAAGGTGATGTTTCTTCTTTTTCTACCGATACAAAGAGAATCAGGAATGAGAAATCTGCCCTATAGAATTTTGTAACAGAAATATTAGATTTGTTATGAATGAAGTATGAATGGAGATGTGTGTTTGAAAGCCTCAGAAGGAACTGTAGGAAAAGAGTTAGAAGAAGATTGTGTTTTAATTACTATGTCACATTGCATGTGATTCTATTCAAACAGCCATAGAGCACGAGACAAAAAAAGAAACTGAAACAAAAAAAGGTAAAAACATGATAAACAGGACTGGATCCATAAAATACCT
This sequence comes from Pterocles orientalis, assembly GCA_011057875.1. Classification (NCBI taxonomy): domain Eukaryota; kingdom Metazoa; phylum Chordata; class Aves; order Pterocliformes; family Pteroclidae; genus Pterocles; species Pterocles orientalis. The sequence goes on along the minus strand of WKFP01012817.1, from coordinate 45,938 downwards.
ACATAATAAGTAGGAGGACAGTGGAGCTGGGGGATTTTGCTCACTCTTAGGGTTGCATACCAGTGATGACAACCAGACCACTTGGACACGAGGAATCTTATGAGTGTGTAGGATCAGAAATGAGTGAAACCTTAGTGAGAATGAGGATGAACAAATGCAATCAGAGGTTTAACATTAATAGCACCTTCTCTTTCCAGAGGGTTTCACCTCGTCGAGTGCTGCATTAGTTGCATATATCCCAAGGTCACACACACATACCTCCCCACATATCAGTCAAATTTCCACACATTGAAAAAAATTTCCTCCAAACCACTGAATGTAAGAAGGGTTTTAAAGCTTACTCTGAGTGGAAGATATACTTTGTCTTGGTTAATTGCCTGGGCCTAATCCTGCAACATTCACACTACAGGGTCTGTACTGAGGTCAAGCAAAAAAAAAAAATCTTCACTACCAGGCTGTCTTTTTTAGGAAACAGCACAGGTTTCAGCTGACTTAGTTAGCTTGCAGTAAAGGCAGTAAAGGGGGAATGAGATTTTTCAGTAAAATGTTCATTTTTTTTAGTTTGTTTGTGAAAGGGAAAAGCAATGTAAGTCATCTCAGGATAAATTCATTGGCTGACTTCAGAAACTTCACAACAACTTGTTAATGGCAAAGTAGTTAATTATGTTTTGCAATGTTGTGTTTGTTTAGACCCCTCCAGGGATCTTAACTTGCCTGTTTATCATTGGAACTGTTTCTTCTTCGTAATTAAAACACTGGAGAACTAGAGTTAAGGAAACTTCATTTACACTTCTACTGACTTAGCTTTTGGGAGCTGATCTACTTTTACCTCCATGAGAAGAGTTAGAGAATTAATATTTTCTTGTTATATTTCTTGAAAAGGCAGGACAAAGAAGCCTTTCATTGCAAAAAACCTTAATTACTCTAGTACAGTAACAGTAGTGTGATTAGGCTGGATCACTTGATGGGAGATTGCATTTAAAATGGTTAAAGCTTTTAAATTCATGCCTCTTTCAAAGATGTTTCAGACTGTGCTCCAAGAAGGAGACATCTAATATTGTTCCATTTAGAAGAAACTTTTTCTGTAACAGCTGTAGGGCCGTCCCATCAAACACTCTCAGCAACATACTGTGTTCCCTGAATTCGCCCCTTCTGCTCCCCGTTTCCGTATGTCACGTGTGCGTGAAGATCCTCCAAAGGAAGAGCTGGCACAAACAGGACATGGTGTGGTGGACAGCAAGACAGGTCTTCAGCTACTGCAAACCAGAACTTACCCTCTAGGAAGGAGCACTGATTTTTGGTATCTAAGAAACACAGCCGTTGATTTTGCTGGAGCCTAGCAGACTTACACTTTTGCCATGCTGCCTCCTCTATAAAGAAGGGGAGTTCTGGTTAAACTGTGCTTTTTAGTGGATCCCAGCTTCACATGCTGCAGCCAAAATAGGCCAAGGCAGCAGTTTGTGGCTGGATTCATCTCCCCAACTGCAATATGCGAGCTACTGGTTCTAACACCCCTAACCCGATTTCAAGCTAGTATTAATTTTAAATATTCTTCCTGTGCCTCAAAGAGAAAGGCATGGGACTCTATAGGGGACATTCCCTTCATACCTGTAAGGTTAATCCAAACCCCAGTATACAGTACTGAGATCACATGAGGAAGACAGATTTTGGTCAACATGTCACAGAATGAAATATGGGCATTACCCTTAGGTAGCCCTCCACAGAACCACCGTGGCACAGATCTGGAGAAGGTGGCTGTTTTTCATCAGGTGCTGGTGTCTCACAGATAGCCGCGGGTCTCTCATGAACTGAGACAGTGCCCATATCTGGTTCTTTAGGTGCCTATCAGAAGTTAATTTAAACCACCAGTTTCATTCAGAGTTCATCATAAGCTGTGACAAAGCCAAACTCATGCTACAGAAAAGAACACAGAAGAAACAGAAGTTGCAAAGGCACAAAGGCATTTTATTGTCTCTTCCCCATCCTTCAAATACCAATGCATATGTATGCATGTATGCACATGTCTCTGTGTGTGTGCATGCACACAAAACCAAACACAGCACTCTGTCTAAAGTAAATAAAAGCACTGTATTTGTCAGATGTTATGTGATGTTTGTAATGAATACAGTGCCATGTTTTGGTTTAAAGAGAGGCTTAGTAAAAGCTGCCCCTCCACCCCTCCCCCCCCAAAAAAAGAAAAATGTAAAAGGCAGGGAAGTAAATTTCCTTATGTTACTGGAGACCATATGTAAAAAATGTTTCACTTCACTTTCATTCTTATGGAAGAATGCATTTTAACAAAAATAATACGTTAACATTTCTTTCTATTCATTATTTTCTGAAGTATGTGAGAAATTATATTAAATAACTAATTAGTTATCTTTTTCTGAGAATCATTGGTACTGATCGGAATGAAATGGTCTTGGGGTAAGAGAATAGATTAACACTTTACAGATTTATTTCCAGATAACTTTCCAATGACTGTACACATCTTTTGCTGATTGCTCTTTTGTCTCTAATTTCTTTGAGTCCATGCATAGAAAAAGGCAATTCTTTCTACCCTGTGATACAGAAAAGTTACACTTGCTTAATAAGAGATAACAAAATAAATAGTCACAGTTTAAATCTAAATAAAAAACCAAACTATTTGGGGACCACTGCTTTACATGTTTGCTGAACAAGTCCTAATGTGTTTGTGGGGATGCGGAGGGGGTTTACAAGGGGTGGGCGAGCACTGAAGGGGGTCGGCGTACATGAACAAGACTGAACATATCTGCAGGGCAGGGGACCAACCCTCTGAGGATAATCAAGAGGCCCCCACCTCATGCAAGGAAGAGATCAGTCCTGAGTCTGTTCAAGATGCTCCCTGACACAGGCTCAGACCAACAGGAGGACCATGTCAACATGAGGCAACCCTTGGTCTCTGCGCTGTGCTGCAAGGCACAAGCACCACTGCCCACCCAATTGGAAGGCCAGGACAAAAAGTGAACTTCCCAGGAATACGTACCTGGGGACAACAAGAAGTGTTATTCTACTCAAGGGAACATCAGGTGCCCACAAGGGCTCTTTCTTCACCCTGGCAGGTGTGGAGGGCCTGGCAGGTTTCAGGGGAAAGAATAGGTTGGTGATTACCACCATGGGAAGGATGGGGAGAAAGAGCGCTTGAGGGAAGATCACTGTATTTTGGCCATGCCAAAACAATCTGTCAGGCTGCCAAAATTCTCAAAGATTTGTGGTGTCCAAGATTTTTTTTTAAGATTAAGGGATAGAGACTAGTAAAATCATAGTAGTGTACCTTTGCATTGCAGGGTGCTAGTAATATAAATAAACAACATAGAGCCTGCTGACAAAACCAGCACATCTGGGTAGCAGAAGCATGTACAGTACCTCACTAAGAACTCTGTCAACTCTCCGTCTGACTTTTTTTTATTGTGACCTTCTCATACTCCTGTATAGACCTGATATTAAATCCTACTGTTGTCATGTGGTATATCTTCTGCTGGTATATAATCTAATAAAAATATCCAAAGTTTGCCCCAGTCAGAGGGTTCTTCTTCTGTTTTTTTGTGGTAGCATTTGCCCATTTGATAGTCACTGAGAAAAGGGTGTCAAAGATCTCTTTTTCTTCTGGTGATAATGAGAAAAAGAAAAGAAAAGAAAAGAAAAGAAAAGAAAAGAAAAGAAAAGAAAAGAAAAGAAAAGAAAAGAAAAGAAAAGAAAAGAAAAGAAAAGAAAGAGAGAAAGAGAAAGAAAGATTGGGAGAGAGGGGGAGAGTGGTGGGGGAAGATGTTGAATTTGTTTGACACTTCCTGGAAGTATGTATCTTTGTCAGTGGCCCATGGAGAACTCATCCTGGATACTCACAAAATATAGAAAATTAAGTGATCTGGAGAATTCTAGATGATGGCTTTCCACCCTCTGCATTCCCAGCTAGAATGCCTATGGAACATGGGAAGTCAGACGTTGTGGGTTCATTTGTTTCCAAGAAGCAAAGATTGATAGTCATTTAAATGCAAAATTAATAATGAGATCATTAGAAAGTAGGTTGTAAGGTACCTCTAGAGGTCGCCTGGTCAAGGAATAATACATGTTAAAATAAATAATTAATAAATACTAATAAATAATTATAAAGAAAGTCATACACCATAGAGCTTTTATTAAGTCCTCTGGGTATCTGAGTCAGCACTGCAGAACCACAGCTGCTGCCACAATTATGTAACCTTCACCCTTGGAACCAGAAACAACCTGCAGACTCTGAAGAGATTAAGAAAGCATTATCTAGAGGATGCAGAGAGACAAAATCTTCTCCATCCTCTGGCACACAGTGTTTGCCCGCTATCATCAGGTGGTGATTGAAGCAGCTAGGGTCCCGGGCAGTCTGGTTGTCGTCTCTGGAGTTAGTGCTGACAATCGGGCAGGGAAACAAATCGCTGTGAGTGGGCCTGGCATTTAAAAGAGCCAAACCTCTGCTGCGTGCACAGCTGTACTAAATACATGGTGTGTGGGAGAGGGTTCATGGCAGCAGAGCAAGATTTCAGGTCAGAATGATGGACTACCAACAAAGCTCCTGGAAGGAAGAAGCACAATGAAGCTCTTAGCAGGCGTTTGTAGGATTTAAAAACTGGGATTGGAATAAGCTTCAGAAATACAGAGCCCTGGTGGGGAGTGAAGCTAGCAGTTGTGTAGCTGAAGAGCTCTTGTTACTTGGGAAGCACTTGGGAAGACAGGGGATAAGAGATGTAGCAACTAGGGGAGTTCAGGTCACAGATGTTTTGCGTTCACATGTGATTCAGGGAGGGCTGATAAAATCAATATCAATAAGAATAACCTTAAGAGAACTCAGAATCCATGAGGATGAAGAGCGGCACAGGCAATACTGTATTCATCCCAGCACAAGGACTTGAGATGTTGACTGCTCACTTTGCCTGAAGATGAAGAAGAGTTCACCTTTAACTATGGCTAACAAGAAGGGTGAGAACTTAACTTCAGGAAAAGAGGCAGATACTCGTTTCCATTGAGTTTATCAGTAAAGATCTTGAACAGAAATCAGGTGAGTGCTAGTATTACTGTGATTGGACTAGTAACAACTGATTGTTATGTTTTGCTTAGACTGCCAAAACAGTAATGAGACTGACAATAAAATTTCTTGGATCAGCATGTATTCTTTGATGCCCGTGACCAAATTGTGTAGGTAATAATGGTTAAAATCCCAGAATCTCACTTCACTTAGATCCACAGGTGGACATCAGTATTGCCCTAAAGAATGGCATGCCACCCTCTGGTGACGATATTAGCAGATCCAGCAAGAGTTTAATCATCATCTTCCTAGCAGCAGATGTTTTGTTTCAATCATTTTGGCTCAGAAGTTCCCTATCAGTCAGAAATACCTAGGGGATAACTTCAGAGATTATAGCTACAATTCATCTGTGCAAAGATAAAGACACAAAAGACAAAAATCTGAGCTAGACAGGTAGAACAGACTTCAAACAGTCAACCATAGTCTGAATCACTCTGATGGCGTTGGATACTATCAGAGATCTCCACTAGCAGCTGGTGAGAACAAATAATCACACTTGACATCTGTGTTTAGGACCTGATTTCCATCCCTACACTTCCTAGGAGGAATCGTGTCTTTTTCTTTCCATTCTGTCCCTTGGGTCGCTGTGTTGACTTATTCAGATGTAGATATCTACATCAGCAGCATTGTAAATTGTGCAGTATGAACAACCTCATAAATGAAAAGATGGCTTCACTGTAGAAAAGACCAAAATGAGTCATCAGACTCATAGACTGTGATCATCAGGACTCCTGTAAATTGTTTCTTTTTGAACTAAATAATTTAAAGGACTGAAAAGAGATAAATGGAGAAGTGCATTATGTATCTTCCTGGTAAATTGTTTCCAGTAGGGAAGACAAAAATGCAGCAGTGAAAACAGGAAGAAGGAACAGACAGAGCAGCCAGGCTTTTTCAATGTGGAAGGGAGACTGGGCAGACCACAATCTGGAGCTGAAGAATGGAGAGGAAGCTGGTGAAGCATTTAGAGCACAAATCTTAACGAGGAGTGGCTGAGGGAGCTGGGGTTGTTTAGTCTGGAGAAGAGGAGGCTGAGGGGAGACCTTATCCCTCCCTACAACTACCTGAAAGGAGGCTGTAGTGAGGTGGGTGTCAGTCTCTTCTCCCAACTAGCAAGAAATAGGACAAGAGGGAATGGCCTCAAGTTGTGCCGGGAAGGTTTAGGTTGCATATTAGGAAAAACTTCATCACTGGAAGGGTTGTCAAGCATTGGAACAGGCTTCCCAGGGAAGCAGTTGAGTCACCATCCCTGGAGATATTTAAAAGCCATGTAGATGTGGTGCTCAGGGACCCAGTTTAACGGTGGAGTTGGCAGTGCTGGGTTAATGGCTGGACTTGGTGATTTAAAGGTCTTTTCCAACACAAACAATTCTATGATTCTATAGGTAGACTGATTACATCAGGGAAGCTGGCAGAAAAACTGGGAAATATTTATCACCTATCTAAAGTAGTGTGGCAGGAAACAGCAAAGAGGGAGTAACCTGGATCGGTTCTTTGCTGATTTAAGCAGTACTACCCAGAGAGAGTAGATACTGAGCTGTGTGGGAGAGTCGTAGATGCAAAGCTATGGGGTCAGGTGTATCCACAGAAGGCTCTATAGCTAAGTGGAGATGAGGAGACAGTGTTATTTCTGCATTAGCTGTGTGTGTAGGATATGATACAGGACAGCAGAGTGGAGTGGCAGGTTCCTGCAGGAATGTTTCTGTCGTATGATGAGATGGGCAGAGACTGGAGCTGACCAAACCACTTAGAGGAAATTTAAACTGAGGCAAAGAGAAGCTCAGGTCCAGACGGATGAGGATTCGCAGTCAGCTGAGAAATTATCAATCAGTTTATACACGCATTCAGCACAATGAGCCCTTCAGCTGTACATGGAAGAAAGGAGGAGAAAACAATGAATGTCAAGAAATTTTAATTTCAAGGCATGACATGTAATTTTGACTTTTGACAAGAACACCAAAACATGACATAGGGAATATTTTTTCTCTTATTTGTTTTTACTCCTTTCTTAGTTTCCTTTCCCTTTTTTTTTTTTTTGCCTTTATGCTGAATTCTGCTACTTTTTTTTTTGTCATTTTGTCCACCTCTCACTTGTTTTAAGTTTTTTAGTTTTCACTGTAAAGACTTATATGATTTCTCACTGGTCTCAATAAGGGGTCCAAACTAAAACTGTTCTAAAACTAAATAATCCTTACAGGTCTGAGAATTTTCTCCCCCTAAACCATTTTCAGTATGGTTTATTCTCTAGATCAGCATTGCTGGTGAAGTTACTAATGCAGTAATGTGCAGACCCCGCCGTGAAGACAGACATACCATCTTTGTAACAAAATGGAAGAAAAGTGTAAAAAAAAAAAAAAAAAAAAAAAAAAAAAAGGCAAAACTTCATATAACTTCCTCCTGAGCCAAAAGAAAAAAAGAAGTGGGAAGAATTCAAGAACTTAGACAAACAGAAAGACTTTTAAAAGAAATCTGACCAAATGTTATTGTTTTCTTCGTGAGGGAGGTGTCAGAATCTACGGTACCATTCAAAATATATGTAAACTAAATTATTTGATACATTCTCTGAAAAACTGTCAGTTTGTTTTCCAGACTGTCATCGTGCCAGTTCATGGTGGATTAATTTCATAGATATATTTAGATAACTGAGTTTTCTTCATGTTTCCAGTGTTCTGGTGACTTCATTGGAAAATTAGACACCATTGTGGGATATCTCTGAAGAAAGGTGAAAGTCCGAATGTGATGTAGGCATCCTCAGCTCCCTTCAAAGATGATTGGGAAAAATGATGTATTTTGGAAAATACTTGAACTGATACATACTAGAGAAAAATTAGGATGGAATTATTCATTCCCTGGGTTGGCTATACTACCATAATTAAGTATAAAGGTAAAGGGATTTTAAATCTTTTAATTGCAAACTACTTTGCAGTTGTCAGATGAATTCGCTCAAGGGATTCATAAACCTTCCTTCAGATGTGAGTGATTAGTTTCCTTTTATAATCAGTGGATGTGGTTTATGTTAATAGTGCAATTTTACAGTGCACTTTGCCTAGCTTTGTTTGGCTGTTTACCCTTGGATTAAATCTGTCTACCCTGGAAGGGCCTGCTTTTGTCCACTGGAGAGGGAGTAGACATGACTAGCTCAAATAAAACCATCTGCACTGTAAACCACAAAAATCAGCCTACCCGTAGAAGAATGGACTGATACGTTATGACCTATATTCCATTCAAATGCCAGTTCCCAAGGTGCAGAGAAAACAAACATCTGATAAGATGTGGACATTTCCAGTTTACATTTCCAGTAAAATCACCAAGTTAGTGGGAGTTTAAATTACTGGTTTTCAAGTATTTCACCATTAAGAGTTCCCTAAAACCAGGAAATGGGAAAAGGGCATGTATTTTAGGCAATCTAAATATGCCCTGAGGTGTTCTAAAATTTCAGTAGATTTGCACTGGTGGTTGTTTTGGGTTTTTTCCATTATTATTGTCTGTTTTTCAGGGTTCTCTAAAGTGGAAATGGAGTACAAGAACTATACAGTAGTTACAGAATTTGTTCTGTTGGGATTGTCCCAAAACCATGAAGTCCAGAGGATTCTCTTCTTCGTCATCCTGCTCTTCTATATGATCATTCTGCCAAGCAATATCTTTCTCATTTTCACAATCTGGGGGCATTCCCAACTGGGATCACCCATGTATTTTTTCCTGGCCAACTTGGCATTCCTGGACATTTGCTACTGTTCTGTGACCCCACCCAAAATGTTGGCTGACTTTTTCTCTCACTGCAATATCATCTCCTACAGCTCCTGCATGGCCCAGCTTTTCTTCCTCCACTTCCTGGGAGCAGCTGAAGCTTTCCTGCTCATGGTCATGGCCTATGACCGTTATGTAGCCATTTGCAAACCTCTTTGCTACACCAGGCTTGTAAACAGGAGGGTATGCTGTGTCCTGGTTGGAGCTACATGGGGTGGGGGCTTCATCCATGGCATCATTCAATTTGCTCTCAGCATCCACCTCCCCTTCTGTGGTCCCAACATCCTGGACAACTTCTTCTGTGATGTCCATCAGCTGGTCAAGTTGGCTTGTGCCAACACTTACATAGTAGAGCTTTTGATCTTCCTCAACAATGGAGTCGTTATCATTATGTGCTTTACACTTCTCCTAATCTCCTACACTGTCTTGTTGCTGAAGCTCCGAAGACAGTCTTCCAAGGCAAAGAACAAAGTAGCCTCCACCTGCGTTTCCCACATTATTGTGGTTTTTGTCATGTGGGGCCCAGCTATGTATATCTATGGTTTACCCTTCCAAGCTGTCCCAATGGAGAAAGTTGTTGCTGTTTTCCACACAGTCATCTTCCCCTTGACTAATCCCATGATCTATACCTTGCGTAACAAGGAGATCAAAGGCTTGATGTGGAAGATGGTCAGCAAATACATACTTTGGTGTGGAAAATAAAAAAAAAAGATTTGAAGTAAATAAGTGAAGGCTTTTTAAAATTTTTGTTTTGTTTTTTAATATAACTTTCTTAGGAGCAACTCCATAGTGTACATTATGTAGCAACATAATATATATTAAGCAAGCTTCAAAGAATTTTATTCTAATTGTCAGAAAACCTTAGGGTGACACTGAAATCTGTATGGAATAATTCAGAGGAGAACTATCCTGTGTAAAGGAATTAACAGAGTTGTGCTACGAAGTCCTATTGTTAAAATTCTGTATCTCTACAGAAATTAACTGGCAGGTGTGAAGCATTTAGAGAATCATTACTGAACTTCTGTTTCAGATGCAGATAGATAAAATCAGGTAGCAAACATGTTAGTTCAAGATTTCAGCTTGTACTTGAATCTCTAACTGATGACACTGCCTGCTGTTTGATTTTCACACGACTCTGCTTCTGACTGAGCCGATTGCTTCTCCACAAAGGGAGAATGTGCAAGCCTAGCTTGTAGTCAAGCTTTGCCTTTTCACACAGCAGAGGTAGGACACTGAAATCTGAAATCAGAAGTAACTATCAAGTAAAAATCAAAGGCAATGTGGACAGCCTCATGGTAGGCACTAGTGACAGGATTTGTCTATCCAGGTGTAGACATTCACAGCGTGAGAATTAGTCTCCTTAGGATCCCTGCATAATCAATGAATGTTTACTGCAAGCAATTCAACTAACCTATTTATATTGTCTACTTTGGGAAGAAAAACATTATGCCTTAGGCATTTTTATCTTGCCCTTAGTACTCACTCTGTAATCTACTTACTTCTCAGTTTGATTCCAAGGTGGAATCATTGAGTCCAACTCCCTGCTTCTTGCAGGACTGCCTAAAATGAAATCATGTGACTAAAAGCATTGTTCAGATGCTTCTTCAACTCTGACAATCTTGGTGCTGTGACCACTTCCCTGGAGAGCCTGTTCCACTGACTGACTGCGCTCTCAGTGAAGGACCTTTTCCTAATGGCCAGGCTGAACTCCCCCTGACCCACCTTCACTCCATTTCCTTGTATCTTATCACCGGTCACCGGAGAGAGGAGATCAGCACCTCCCCTTCGCTGCCCTCGTTGAGGAAGTTGTGGGCTGAGATTAGGTCACCCCTCAGCCTTCTCTTCTCCAAGTTGAAGTCCTTCCTATTCTGAGGTACCCAAAACTCCACACAGGACTGGAGGTGGGGCCTCACCAGTGCAATGTAGAGTGGGACAATCACCTCCCTTAACTGCCTGCTTGATGCAGCCCAGGACATGTTTGGCCCTTTCGGCTGCCAGGGCACAACCTTGACTCCTATTGAACTTGTGATGACACTTGTGGTGATGTGGTGATGACACTTGTGATGAACTTGTGACGATTTGGGTTGATGAACCCAAATCCCTCGATCTCTTTCTGCAGGACTGCTCTCCAGATTCTTGTCCCCTGGTTTTTTGTACAACCAGGATTGCTCCATCCCAGGTGGAGAATCTGGCACTTGCTCTTGTTGCATTTCATGCAGTTGGTGATTGCCCAGCTCTCTCGTCTATCCAGATCCCTCTGTAAGGCCTCTCTGCCCTTGCGGGAGTCCACAGCTCCTACTTGTTTACTGTCATCAGCAAACTTACTTAATATACATTAAACTGCTGTGTCCAGATCATTTATAAAAACACTGAAGAGAACTGGCCCTAAAATTGAGCCCTGGGGAACCCCACTGGTGACTGGCCATTTACTCTTTCAGCCTGACCCATCAGCCGATTGCTCAGCCAATGTATTATGGACTTTAATGAGACAAATAATTCCTTTTGAGGGGAAATCAGGATTTCAGAGAGGATGGTTTTCTTGCTGTACTGTATATTCTGTAGACAGGATAGGTGCAGAGTGGACTAACTAAGGCTCTACCCACAAAGTCTTCCAAAAATAGCCTAGAAGGCACTGCATTCTCACAAATCAGTGTTCTCAGTCCTCATGAAACCCTTTCTGTTGCATGCTTTAAGAATCCAAATATAGTTGCACATGAAGTAGGAGCTGTTATTTATCCCCTTTCTTAAATGTCCTGCTTATCCTTTGGCAAAAGAGAATTAGTACCTTTACCAAAGGTGCCTTTCTCCTTCAGCTGAAGCCTACAGGCCTCCAGCCTCCCCCATCCTGGGAGTCTTCCTCACCACTCGATAAGTCTGCCCTCCAGTTGTACGTCCGTCATTGCCGCAAGGGATTTTGGCTATTGCCTGTGCTCTGTCTTGCAATCTTGTTCTGGTTCTCTGGTGCATAGTGCACTCACCACATCCCATGACTCCTTCACCTGGTAACTGATCATGGCTTGTTTCCCACACACGAAACCATGAACCCTCTAAACCCAGCAAGAGGCACCTGCACCTGGCCAGCAGCATCTGTGCTCTGGACTGGTGTCCATGATCAGATCATTGATGTACTGAGGAACTTTCTTCAGCTGGTGCTGGCTCCATGATCCTCAAGGAGCATGGTTACCACCGTTCTGGGCAGTCTCACACTTTCCGGAGCTGAGTTTCTGTCCCTTTGCACTCCTGTCTTGTAATTGGCTCTGAAACCAGTTCTTCAGCACTCCTGCAGCAGTGAAAGACAATTAGTCTTTGCCTAGGTCATCTAAGTGATTTACCTCCCAACGGACCAGAAGCATTCACATCCACACTGCACAGAGCTTGCCCTTTTGAGGGGAGTCTGGTTGCACCCACAGTGCACAGAATTTTCATTACTTCTAACGCAGTGCCTACCCTACAGGTCCTTTGGGGTGCCCTGTTAGCCTGCCGCATGGTGCACACAGGACACTTTTCTGCATTTGAGATCCAAAGGACTGTGCTAATTCTGAGTGTGAGCCTCAGAATAGGTCACTTGTAGGTTAGGTGGCTTGATGCTCAGTAGGACTTTCTGGGGCACTTTTAGAAACTTCTAAGGTTTCTCCTCCACCCGACATCTTCTTTGAAGTGATGTCAGATACTCCTGCAGACAAAATCGCCTCTTCTCTACATCTATCCTGCTCCCTCAGGTCTCTCAACAGTTCCAGGTGGCCCAGTTTTGGGCCTGGCATTTCTTAAAAAAACTTTTAAGATCCTCTACACGGATTTATGAAGAAATTTGAATTTCTTTCTAATTCAAGAAACAGTATGGGAGGTCTGTCTCCCCCTGTCCCACATTTGTCCTTCTGTAGCATCATGTTCAGAATGCTGTTCTGAGTAGAAGGCTCTGTGGATTTGTAGGAGACTATGATCACGTAAGGATTGCTGGGATAAAACTGCAGGATGGGGGAAAGCAAAGAAGAGAGGAATGGTGAGGGGATGGAATCTCCAACCCTGGCGCACCCTTGAGTCATAACTGGGACAATCTTATCCCTCAACCACCTCCATGTTGCCTAATGTGGGACCAGGATGCTCCACTCCAGGAAGAAGCCTAAAAGCTATACAGTCCACCTGAAGCGAGGATAAGGGGGGAAGAAGGGAGCGCACTAAACCTACAGCTGACACTACTCTAAAGACCCTTGTAATTATGTGAGAAGCATAAATAACAACAAGTTTACCAGGATAGCTTTCAGGTGAGTTAACCTAGAGGTGAAACTGCACTAGATTCCTAAAGAGAAGTGCGATGTGTGCCAGAATGGAAGACCCAGCTGTGGTTTCCACAGGAGGGAACAAGGGCATGGTTAGGGCCCCTGCCACAGCCAGTATCCCGGGTATGCCATGGAGCTGTCTTTGCAGGTGAGTTATCACAGAAAGCTCTCATCAGGCCCTACAAATTCCACTGTACTACACACTACACGGAGAACAAGAAAACATGTGACTGACCTTCCTAAACTGATGTGAGTGGAATGTTGTCCCCATCTCATATCTAGAAAGTTGCTCACTTACTGAAGGAGCAGGGATCTCATTGGTGAAGACAGTTTTCTTGTGGAAGCATCAGGTATTATTTCTTTGGACCTGCTGGCTGGTCTGATTTCTGTATCCCTCCTGAGAGAAAGATTTTCCCCAGTATTCTTCAGGTGGCCTTTTTCATCTCAGTGTTTCTCAGCATGCAGATCATCGAGTTCAGCATTAGAGTGACCACAGTAGGGCTTTCTGCTTCCCTTCTGTGACACGTCCTTATCTTCAGCAAGATGATAGTGCAAGAAATAATCAAGATTACAAAATGAATAATGAGAATCACTCCACTATTAAACACCGTCTGTAGTTCAGCCATGGAGGTGTCGGTGCAGGCCAGTTTGATGACTTGAGGGACATCACAGTAGCAATTGTCCAGTACATTGGGATCACAGAATGGCAGCTGGAGAAGATAAACCAGTTTGTGTAGTAGAGTGAACTTATGCACTGAAGCATTTAATTACCATTTAATTTAATTTTCTGCCAGTTAAAGTAGATTTGAGATGTGAGAAACAAAGACAAAAATTAGAACAATACATTCCCTCTCCCATTTTTCCAGGCTCAACCTGGAAAATTAATGACTGAGTAGAATGGGTTTGCACAAAGCTACACCACAATTATAACTAAAGGACAAACTTGAATTTCAACCTTCTAACACACAACTGCATTACCTTAGCTCCAGTCAGAACTGTAATAAAAACCTAAAAACTAGCATACATGAAAACACTCCAGTGTGTGTTTTGGCATCTCAGTTCAAGGGAATCAAATAATTTGCCCAGGGACAGGCCGGTAGTGCTGTTGAGATGCTCTTCAGAAACCCATCTGTTCTCCTGCTTCACAAAAGCACGTGCCTCATAGGGTCTGTGTCATTGTACTTATCTGAGCCATAGAGATTACATTTCTGCCTTCTGTATTTGCAAGCTGGACACATATTGTTGGTAGGGGCAGAGCTAAATATATTCATAACCCTCGTCTCACTTTTAGATAATTTTTCCTGCTTCTAGACCAGACAATGAGACATTTTGAAAGCAGTTCTGAAAATCAGAGAGCTTGGGTATGGATATAAATCCAAGCACTTGGCAAGTGCACAAATATTGGAGATACTGATGCTACTTCTCTCCTATAAGGATGTTGGGTTTTTATAGAAATGGTTACACATTAAATAGTCCAAGGAAAGAAATTGCCCTAACAGCCCAGCAGCTAGGGCACTCATGTACATGACTCTCTCAGGACACTGGAAACTTTGTCTTCTTCCCAGGGAAAAAGATTGCCTTAGGTTCAGATGAAAAATGTTCATAAGGCTGATATCTCAATTTCACTTAAGAATTGACAAGAGCTTGTTCATGCTTTCTCAAAGCCCCTGTATTTGTTCACAGCTGTTCTCAAAGCTTTCTTTACGTTGTTGTTTCTTAAGCTGTAGATGAGGGGATTGACCAGTGGAGTCAGAACTGTGTAGCAGACAGAGAACACCTTGTGGAGGTCTCCCAGCCTGTTTGTTTGTGGTACCAGGTATACAACGATCAGGGTCCCATAGAAAAGTGTTACCACGGTGAGGTGGGAAGAACAGGTAGAAAAAGCCTTATGCCTTCCTGTGGAGGATGGGATCCTGAGGACAGTGTTGCAGATGTACACATAAGATACAAGCGTCAAGAGAAACGGGGGTAGTGTCAAAAGGGAGGCCAAGATAAATGTTACAAGCTCAATCTGGCGGGTATCACTGCAGGAGAGCTTTACCACTGGTGTGAAGTCACAGAAGAAATGATCAATTTCATTTGGGCCACAGAAAGTTAGCTGTGGCATCAAAGCGGTGACTATGGCACTAGCCAACAGCCCGTTTACCCAAGATCCGCCTGCTAACCGAAGGCAGCACCTGCCATTCATTATGCTTGTGTAATGCAACGGTTTGCATATCGCAACGTACCGGTCATAAGACATGGCAGTCAGGAGACAGCATTCTGCACCTGCTAGCCCAGTGAAGAAAAAGTACTGCAGAAAACAACCATTAAGTGAAATAACATATTTGTCTGTTAGGAAACTTGCCAGCATTCTGGGCAGGATGGTGGAAGTGTAACAGGTCTCCAAGAATGAAAGATTCCCCAGGAAAAAGAACATGGGGTTATGAAGGTGATGATCAGTCACAACCAGCACCATGATCAGGAGGTTCCCTAACATCGTTGTAATGTAGGTCACTAGGAACACTGAGAAGAGGATAAACTGTACTTTTGGAGTACTTTGGAAACCAAGGATGATGAATTCCACAACAGTTGTTTCATTCTCCTGCTCTGCTCTTCTCATTGCTATAGCAGTTGTAGTAAAGTCCATGCAAATATTTAGAGATTTTGAGAAGAGTCTGCCAACTTTTAGTGCAGCTGTGTTAATTAGCACAGAAAGAGGAATCTTCTATGTGAAACTCCCTGGAAAGTTTGCGAATAAAGATCTTGGTTTCCCAGGAGGGTATTTGTACAAGCTGACTTAATTTCTGTGAGGTTAACCTGCATCGTCATCCCTCTGAGTCAAGATTCACCCACCCCCTTCCAGAAGTTATGATCACATAAAATATGTGTAAAATCAAAAGTACCATACAGAGTTTCATACTTTGAACATAAAGATTTAGCCTGCTTTTAAACCATTATTCAGATGTCAAAAAATAAAATAAAAAAAAAAGAAAGTTGGTTTACGGTCTTCATGTCAGATAAGAAAAGTCTGTGCTTGGTACTGCACGCTCGCAGAGAATGTTATGGGCCTGAGTTGCTTTGATGCTTTGGAAAAGCCAAGTTGCTGTGATTGTGCAGAGAGCAGAAATTCTTCAGTCACAGGTATTTGTTTTGAAGTTCAACCACAGGTTTCATTACGTGCAATGGAAATGCATCATTTTCTTGTGCTTTTCAGTTCCATCTCTTGCAATATCGTCTTCCTGTAAGAGTCAAATATTGATTTACTCCATCTTATTGTAACTTTCTAAGCATGAAACAACCAAGCTTGTAACAAAGGTAACGAAGTTATTTCTCCTGTTATCAGCTTGGAAAGATAAGAGTATGCAATGTTCAGCTTTCACTTTATTTTCTGGTATGTAAAGCTGTTTTTGAAGATGTCCAGTGGGCAGAGCTAAGTCCTGCTAATTGTTTACTCATATCTTAAACAAAATGCTTTTTCTAATCCTAAAAGAGATTATCTGTGTTTAAGAAATTTTTTTTAAATAAATTTTGTTACGTAACTTACAAAGTTTGTTATTTTCAATTTAAGTCTGAAACTAGATGAAAAACTTCTAAAATAGAAGCTTGATCTACCTGGGTGCCATGTTTTTGGTATCTGGACATACACTAGTGACTGTCAAGAATGAAATTACGGCAACTAACAGTCATTCTGTCTTCTTGAAACCTTTTCCATACTCCCAGTGAAACTGTCACCGCCTCCCAGATTAATTTTCTCTAATTTAAGACATTGGCAATGTAGATATTCACATCAGAATTATTACTCAAAGCTTCCTTTTATGTTTTAAAGACTGATAGCAGTTATTGGTCTGACATAGTTTACACGTCTCTTACAGGATACAGCGTCTCCTGCTGTAAATCCAGCGATTCTGTTGTCTCAGTTTCTAAGTGAGCAAGTAATAACTAGCTCAAAGACAGATTATTATGTTGCAGAGGTCTGTGGTTAGCCTTCTTCATTCAACCTGTCCAGCAAATGTAAAATTTAGATTGCTAGGCCCAAAGGAATCAGGCAACTCTATTGTGATACAAAACACTCAAATCTGAGCATAAATTTGGAATTACAATCCCTTGTTTTCTTTTAAATACAAAAATCATCTGTGATTTAGACTTCTAAGTTAGACAGGTTGGCCTTGGGCTGCCTGTATAATCCATGGGTAGAAGAAAGTAAGTTGAATCTCCGTCTGTGTTAAATGGGTGGACAGATTGGTGTCTTCAGATGATCTGAATCAGACCAGTCAGTGTCACGGTTTAACCCCTGCTGGCAACTAAGTGCCACATGGTCACTTACTCACTTCCACCCAGTGCAATAGGGAAGAGAATGTGCAAGGGTAAAAGTGAGAAAACTTGTAAGTTGAGATAAAGGCAGTTTAATAGGTAAAACAAAGCCATGCACACAAGCAAAGCAAAACAAGGAATTCATTCACTATTTCCCATCGACAGGCAGGTGTTCAGCCATCTTCAGGAAAGCAGGGCTCCATCACATGTAATCATCACTTGGGAAGTCGAACACCATAACTCCAAATGTCCTCCCTTTCCTTCTTCTTCTTGCTTTTATTGCTGAGCATGATGTCATATGGTCTGGAATATCCCTTTGGTCAGTTGGCATCAGCTGTCCCAGCTGTCCCCCCGCCATAGCTCCTTGTGCATCCCCCAGCCTGCTGGCTGGCAGGGCAGTGTGAAAAGCAGAAAAGGTTTTGATGCTGTATAAGCACTGCTCAGCAGTAACAAAAGCATCCCTGTGTTATCAACAGTTTTCAGTACAAATTCAAAGCATAACCCCATACAAGGTATTATCATAGAGTCATAGAATCACAGAATTGTTAAGGTTGGAAAAGACCTCAAGGATCATCAAGTCCAACCGTCAACCCAACACCACCTGACTCACTAAACCATGTCCCTAAGCACCACATCTACACGTTTCTTGAACACCTCCAGGGATGGTAATTATGAAGAAATTTAAGTCTATTCTAGCTAAAAGCAGCACAGTTGAGTAACTAAGCATAACTGTACATGGTCACTGGATGTTGATTGAGTACCAGAATCATGAATACATGTGGCTGACAGATGTGACACAGGCATGCTATAGAAGTCAGTCTTGAGGAAGTCAGTCTTAAGCAGTGCAGCTGGACTGCAGACAAATGGCTCCTGGACATCCCAAGTGCTCTGTTTTAGCACTTCAGCTTCTCCAGCATTGCCTTCTGGAGGTCCCTCTCTCGTTGATTTCACAGGGAACTGTTAAC
This sequence comes from Pterocles orientalis, assembly GCA_011057875.1. Taxonomy (NCBI): domain Eukaryota; kingdom Metazoa; phylum Chordata; class Aves; order Pterocliformes; family Pteroclidae; genus Pterocles; species Pterocles orientalis. The sequence goes on along the minus strand of WKFP01012817.1, from coordinate 27,582 downwards.
AGCTTGCTCAGACATTTACACTTAGCCTCTAAATGTCTAAATGGAATGAGAATGCGACTTATCCCAAGGTATTCACAGTAAGGCAATTTTACTTTAAAGGTTTTAGAGACTCTCATTATCTTGTACAGCTGGAAGATTCCTTCAATGTTTGACAGATTGCTGAGATGCAGATAGGATTTGTTGCACTAAGCTTTTGTATCTTAATAAAATAAGGGTAGGCTTCGACACATTTTAAAATGAAATTAAGACTCTTGGTTTTTATTGTAGGATGGCTTTGTTTCTATGAAAAGCACTGGGGAAATCCAAATAGCATTTAATAACCAAATTTGCTTTATCTACCTCTTTGTTTACAACTTCAAGAAATGCATGTTTACAAAATCCATATTGATTTTCCCCAAAGTATAACACTTATTTGTGTGACTCCAGAATGCTCTTCTTTGTTAAGTCAGGCTTCTTAATATGGTTTTCCCTGGTCTCCCATCGAACATTTTTTTCAATTAAAAATGTCATCACAGTTGCTACCCTTCCCTTCTCTACATGCTTCTCTGAAGCTTAAGGCTGTGTAAAGGAAAGAAAGATGAATCACATTCCTAGTGGCTGCAGATAACGAAACAAGCTAACCAGGAAGTGAAAGGCATGCTTACCTTATGAAAATTTTAGGATAAGCTTTCCTGTTTCCTTCCTTCTCCCCATTTAATGAGGCACAGTCAGATGCAAGCGCAATCTCTTCTGACCTGTCTCCTCTTCCCAAATGCTTTATGTACACTCCAGTTCTCTGTAAAACTACCTGCATGCTTCTGACTGGATGCTCTGGGGTTATGAATCCCTTTGCTATGTTTGGCTCTATTTCTCCCTTGTTTCATCATTTATTCTGTACACGAGCAAACAGGCTCCCACTTGACACCTCTGTTAATGAACTTTTCTAGTGATGGTGCAAGTATATAATGCTTTGACTTTGCTGCTCGGCAATACCAAAACAACAGCAAAACAGTGCAAAAAAATCAAGGCTAGTCTGAAGAAAGGAACAATTAACATCCAAATGCTCCATTTTTATGGGCCTAGTGGTGTTCAACACTAGAAACTTCACAAGACACTGTGTGAAGCAGAGAGGTGTCATCATCTTAACTCATCTTCCAGTGACAGGGTGGATATTGCCTCACTTACTTTTCCTAAGTCAGAAACAGATGCATTTGGCTTTTTTTCTACAGTCAATGGCAATAAAACAGGCACGCCTAAAAGATGATCTATTCCCTGGTTTTAGGTTCCTCTTTTAAAGTAAAATGAATTTCTTAGATTGCTGATCTTACTTCACTGACTGCAGAGGGAGACTAGATATCTACCTTCCCCAGCTGACTTCTCAGCCTCCAAACTCTCTGCCGGACCTCCCCGTGTGGAGGCGTCAGATGCCTCAGTATTTCCCACTCGATCGTAAAAGTATTAGATAAAAGAACCCATCTATTACAGAAGTTAAGGTTTGCTGTTCACATCTAAGTACATAAATAGATGCTTAAACTTAGATCTCAGTCACAGGTTAATTGACCTTTTTTTCCTTTTTTTTTTTCTGAAAATCCATTTGAATTTTCCTGTTCTTTTAAAATCTGTTTTACTGTAAGACTGCTGAAAATAGTTATTTTAAATAACACCTCTCATTCTGAGACCATCAGAGTACAATTTATAACAAGGAATAAAATGTTTTTCATCATTACCATCCCCTTAATTTTTTGTCCCCCAAACTATTCACCATTTTCAAGTTGAATTTACTGTTGCTTGAATTTTCTTGAAACTCCCATTTTGTCCAAACCTGTTAATGAGTGCTCCCACACACACCAGCGATTCCTCTCTCAGGAAACGAAAAACCTTCACCTGCAATAAGGAATTGTTCAGCGCTTGCATGTTTCATTTTCATGTGCCTTGGCTTAACACACAATAGAGTGCTACAGAGAGCAGCAAGAATGATGTTTCTCCATGAGAGAGGAGAAGGGGTGCCCAAATCACAGGCGGAGGCAGTGACCTCACCAACAGGGTGCAATCCTGAAGCACACGTGAAAGGAGAGCAGAACAGGGCCAGTGACACTAGCAGGTTCCTTTGAGGGCCAGTGATCCTCTGATCAACACAAAGTGACAAGTCAGGTCCAAGGTCAATCCAGGGAGCCTCGAAACAAATCAGGAAGAACAGGTGACAGGGCTAGGCACAGGACGACACAGGTCACACAAGGGAGAGGGGAGGTAGAGGGAAGAACATCCATGCCTGAGCTTATGTGAAGCTGCTGGAGCTATGGGCACAGGATAAAGATCCCAGATGAGGCTCATCACAGCATCTGTGCTCATTTGAGGCCCTGATAAATTCCAGATTTAAATTTCTGAAAGAGTTCAACTGGCTTAATATAGGGTATGATTCAGTCTGAAACCAGATGTTTAAAGTAGGCGTCTAAACCCAAAAGGCAAAATACTTTCACAATATTTGATTTTTAGATTGTCAATGAAGAGAACGTACGAAGCAGGTTCATTTCAGCTAGAGATCACTTCTCATGCAGCACAGATCTGACTGAATCCAGCATCTCACCTGGGACAGAGTCAGAAAGGATTTTTATATGACAGGCTGGACTGTGCTGATTGGAGCAGGATGTGGCCAGACAAGTGCACTGACAAGCCAGCTATTTACACATAGCCAGCCCTTTTTTATCCCCTTCCCCTGCTATTTTCCCACTGTTGTTTCTCCCGAAATCACCTAGAGCCCTCCCTTGGCCCTCCTTTGGTTCCTCCCTTAAGTATCCCATAAGTCCTGTATAATCCCAAACTGCTTTTCCCTTGCATCCCGTAATGTGTCCCAGCCCTAGGCAGCAATGCCCCTTAGTCCCAGGTGATCTGGAAAGCTTCTCCCCATGACTCACGGTGATGGGTGTCATGGCTGGACACTGGGGCCGATGGCTTTGCTGGGACAGGGGCCTGGACATCGCACTCCTTCCTCAGGAGTCCTGGATTGTGTTCCCATCACCATTGTGTGTATTTGTGCTCCTCTGGGCTTCTGCAAATTGGTGTTTGATAGGTTGAAGGCCCCTGGGATGGACCTTGGCACAGCCCAGCAGGCTATAATTTGTGGTCCCTTCTTGCCATTGTCTGTCTCAGCTTCTTTGTGGGTGTGCAGAGGAGCTCTATCATATCTCCTAAAAAAAAGGTCACGGTGCATCACCATCACCCCACGGCTTCTACTCAAAAACATTCTTACATCTTCTCATGCCTATATCAGTGTGTGCAACATGTACTTTCACAACGTTAAAATACATAAATGAATGAGTACCACACAGTTGTCATGGTGTTGCTTTCATTCTATGCTGTAAAAATCTGAAAGAAATGAACCGTGAAGGCCCTGTTCAAGACCTACACGTTCGTAACTTGGATAATCCTCTGTAGACAGTATTTGCTCTGAAAGGTGTGGATGGTGGTTAGTTGCAGCACTTGGTTGTTGGAACAGTCAGTGGTCTCTATGCTGGATGCCTTTAGGAAAATGCACCTAGTCAAACATAATTTATTATACACCTCCATATATGTATACATACATAAATATACACCAGCATGTAAAAATACTTATGTGTATGTATATATGTATATATGTATATATGTATATATGTATATATGTATATAAATCTATATACATACATAGTCTATCTATGCATATGTGTGTAAATCACCTCTTTGGACCTTAAAGTTGGTCTGCACTTTATGACAGAAATGCATTTCTGATTACTTTACGTTGTCAAAGAAATCAGAAAGCAAAAAAATCTGAATTTGTCAACTTCATTTGTTAGATATTTAAATCTCATCCAGTCATACTCGGTGGTTTACTGTAACCAGAAATGAACATCTCCGAAAGCTATGTTAGTCTTCTTTCCTAAGTCAATGACAAGAAATAGATACCTGCAGAGAAAATGATTCCTCAGTTCTTTGACAGGTAACTTACAGCAGGATTGCACTCCAGAAGTGACTGTTTCTTCCCATTATCCCTAAAGGGGTCATTCTTTGATTGGCTTAGACTTGACGGTCAAATTTTAAGCAGTTAAAATTCAGTAGGAGTTGATCTTGTGGAGATCACTTACCTCAGCTAACATCTGCAAAAGATGGGAAAGCAAAGCATATGACAATCGCAAAATAGGATGTAGATGATTATGTTTCTTCTTTTCTTTCCCTCTTTTTTATTTCATCGTGCTAAAAATATTACAAAGGAAATAATAGTGAATTTTTTGTTTGTTTTTAAAAACCTGAAATACCTGGACATTTATTAAGAGGGTGAATAAATGAAATCATACTGGACTTATGCATAAGCAGACACACTTTTGCAAGACTTGGGGTATTTATTCATCCGTCATTTAACTGAAGATGATATTAATTGTGTTTAACTTTACAGATTGTCTGAAACTTCTGAAATTGCTACTGGAAAAATGATAATGTTGTGAGTCTTTCTGATAACATCTTTCTGTCAAAAACTCTCTGTAGTGCCTCCCTTACATCACTGTTCCTGAGGCTGTAGATGATGGGATTGAGCATTGGTGTAATGACTGTGTAGGAAAGAGACACAAGCTTTTTGTTATTTGGTGAGAGGCTTGACTTGGGTTGTAAATGGATTAAGCAAGTTGTACAGTAAAAGAGAGTAACCACCATGAGATGAGCCGCACACGTGGAAAACACCCTTCGCCTGCTTTCAGCCATGGGCATCTGCACAATGGTGTAGATGATGTAGATGTAGGAGATGGTGATTACAATAAATGGTAGCACCATGATAAGCAGAGTGGCAATGAACACCAGAAGCTCGAATATGGAGGTGTCCGAGCACACCAGTTTCAGTACAGGTGAGATGTCACAGAAGAAATGGTTTACTTCATTTGACTTGCAGAAAGGCATACTGAATAGCCAGCCAGTGAGCCCAATTGCTACAGGGAATCCAGAAAGCCAAACTGCTGCTGACATTTGCCTACATCTCTTTTTGGTCATGATGGTAGCATAGTGTAATGGATGGCAAATTGCTGCATATCGGTCATAAGCCATGACTGCTAGCAGAAAACACTCAGACGTGATAAAGAGTACAATCAAGTTCAGTTGCAAAGCACAAGCTGTGAAAGAAGAGGTCTTCCGTTCTGACAATAAATGTGTCAGCATTTGTGGTACAATATCTAAGCTGTAGCAGACATCAATCAAAGACAAATTCTTGAGAAAATAGTACATGGGCGTATGAAGGGCAGGGTCAAGAGTTGCAATGAGAACAACGAGAATGTTTCCCATCATAGTGACTGTGAAGATCAAAAGAACTACCACAAAGAGTAAGAGCTGGAGTTGGGCAAGATGAGTGAAACCCAGCAGGATGAAGTGAGTTACTCTTGTGATGTTTCCCCAATTCAGATCTTCCTCATTCTCCATCTGAAGAAAAAACAAATTCATCAGTTGATGTTGCAGGTGAGTATCTTGAGAAATAGACATCGGAATGATAAAATAAGGTGGGCTGACTGTCGTTCAAACAGCTTTATAAGCCACCTGAATGAACAGGGTTAGGGAAATACCAGTATTTTTCAGTTTGAAGGTCTAGATTTTAATCTGCAACCTGACACACAAGCATATTCAGAAGCACACAACCAAATACCCTTCCATATTTAAACCACTCACATAAACAATCACTCAGAGATATAGGCATGCTGCTATATGTACACACGTGCAATCACACAGAAATACAAGTGTGTTTATGCATCTGGATGCAGAATCCTCACTCTCCTTTCCAACCCCCTCATGCTTGCACCTAGAGGTGCAACAACACACTCGGTCTCGGGAGTTACAGAAGCAAATACGTGACCCCTTTATGTTCATATCTCTAGGAACAACCAGTGGTCTGCTGTTGCTCAGCATGGGCAATAGCTTTCCCATTAAGTAGTCCTAATGAAGATAGCTTGGTTGCAATCTATACAGGATGTGGGAAGAAAATCTCTAATTTGTCTTTAGCTTCCACTTTACTTTTAGCCCAAAACAACACCCCATTTTTCATTATGCTGAAGCTGCGAGTGCTGAATAATGTTTTTCAAACAAAGTTCTGAACCTCAACCTGTATTTTGAGCTATGAGTTTGAGGAGGAAAGACAGAGAGATGGAAATCTCCAGTGCTGGTATCTGCAAAACACCCTGGTTTAAGCCTCACAGTGAGGATATGCTAATCTTCACTGCAAAACATTGTTTGACAGTATTTTATTAGTATCAAATAATGATTCCTTTTTTAAACTTCCACTGCAATTTAACTTTTTTTTTTATGCTTATTTTTAAAAAATAGAAATTAAAGGCTTTTCAGTTACTTGAAAATGGTTTATAATGTCCTTTTACCCTTTTTTCCTTTCTCTTAAGTTGTATGAGAGAAGGAGGAAACTAGAATAATTTTTTTATAAGACAGTTGAAAGTGAAAGATGCTTTTATGTTTTAAAACAGTATCTTTTCATAAAGAAGGAAACTAAAAGGCAAAGACTATGTAGAGATATGTTGTAAATGCAGAAACGACATTTCACACTCCTATCTATTTTCCAAGAAAGACATAACACAGCTTTTCCTCATTCATTTTTAGCCTTGAAAGAACTTACCACATTAATCCATTTACCATTTCTTGGTGGATGAGTGTAGCTAGTGTAGAGCATCATCAGAATTTCACTGTGTCGTACTCAAAGACTTTAGTGAAATTGCATGAGTTTCTTTGTTCATTTTTATACATACCTTGTTCTTGTGTTTCTTCCTTCTCAGTAAATAACCCTGACTACACCTGAAAAGTTCTTGATTGTCTCATGATTCATGTCTTTTTCTCCTGAGTAAAAACCTGGCACCTCCCTCATCTAGCTGCTCTTAATCATTTACAAAATAACTCCCTTAACATTTTTCCTAGTGGCATTTAAAATTGTGGTTGTGGGAGGATCTTGAGACTGGTGTTTATTTTTAGACAATGAGAAAATTATATAAGGCCAAAAAAATATCTTGAGAATAGAATACTAAGGAGACAAAGCACATCTAGCTCCCCTTTTTTTGCCACTTACTTGCCACTCCAGAATGGAAAATATGTCATATAGGTACTATGTCTTATCTACCAAACCTGTCCAATTGTCCCAGATGTCATAATCTGTCTAAACAGTCAACAGATGCCTTAATTAGAATTAAACTTGCTGTACCTACCTAGATCCTGTGTATAGGCAACAGAGCCACAATAGAGGACATAGTTTCTTGACTGACTGACTGACCAGGCACACAAATACATCCTGTAGGCACTACTCAAAATAGATTTCTCAGTGTGTGGGTCACCTCCATAGAAAATGCCTCATGTTCCCTGTTTTCTGAATACTATAGATACCTGTGCTGGTACATGTAGCTGTAAGAACTCTCCTTCAGGCTTCTTGAGGAGTGGTTTGGGTCATCATGGTTAGCGTAAACTGTTCTTCCAGGAACAGAGCAACTCCACACAAGTCAGGGTGCAAGACACATAAAATGAGGACGAGCCTGTTCTGTAGGACCAGACAGCTACACACAGCCATGACTGTACACCATCATCCTCCCTGACTCTCAGTTTTGTAGTCTAGATAGGCTATGGTCATGGCTATGGAACGAGTCTGGGAACATTGTTACAGTCTCTTTCCTCAGCATCCCCAGGGGCAGCAGGGATGTTCTGAAGAACTCAGCTAGGGAAGAGCAATGGTTCTCTGCAATCACACTTCGTTTACACTCGACACTTATACCAGGAGCCAGAGACAACTTCCTGTCTTGGGGGAAGGTGACAGCTGTAAAGTCCAGTGACGTCAGTATCACCCAGAAAAATAGGCTTATAAGAAAACCGCAGTACCCTCATCTCTCTTTTTAAGGGTCTTAAGTGACGTGTTTGCAAGGACAATATCATCTTTGAAAGACAGTGTCAATGAGCAGAATTCCCAAATGACTGGAAAAATAAAAATTTCACACCCATTTTCCAGATGGGCAAGAGGGAGAATACAGGAAATCACCTCATTTCCCAGCAAGATTATGGAGCAAATATTCCTGGAAGCCCTATCCAGGCACAGAAATTACAAAAAGGTCATTGGGAACAGCCAGCAGGGATCACTCAAGAGAAAATCATGCCTGAGTAGCTTGGTTTGCTATGAAAACACCTTGTAATTTCTCAAGTTAGCCTTTTTGTTTTGAAAATGCAAAAAACCCAGAAAAAAAACCAAACTCCCAAACCCAACAAAACTAAACAAAATGAAAACCTGTGGGTTTTTTTGTGACCCTCACATGGAAACAGGCCACAGTTTCTAGTCCAGAATGGCTCAAATCTATCCTACCTGTACCATGAGGACTAGAGAGTAAATTGTTCTTTTCTCCATGAGTATGTTTCCTTAAGTGGCAGTTATTCAGCTCTCTCCAAATGGAAAACCAAGACAGAAATGGCATCTAGACAGCCAACATGAATAAGGAGCTAAGCAACGCACAGCCTCACACTCACTTTCCCTCTCAGCAGAATGGGGGAGAGAACTGGAACAGTAAAAGTGAGAAAATATGTGGGTTGAGATAAAGACAGTTTACTAAACAAAGCAAAAGCTTCCTGTGCAAGCAAAGCAAAATAAGGAATTATTTCACTAGTTCCCGTTGGCAGGCAGGTGTTCAGCCGTCTCCAGGAAAGCGGGGAGAATGCTCCATCACACATAACGGTTACTTGGCTAAACAAACAACATAGCTCTGAATATTCTACAGTTCCTCCTTCTCTCTTTTAAAATGTTTAAGCTAAATAGTGTGTGGCCTTCTGATCACTTGTGTCTTCTAGGTACTGGATGTCAGTATCGATGATAATGTTGGTTGTGTGTTTCTAATAATATGCACAAGCACAAACAATTGAAGCATATCCTTGTGTGCTGGAGAAACAGCATTTAGAGTACTTAGAGAATGACAGATTTTGGCTTCTCCTCCTTGGCAACTCGGTTACTCAGAAAGAACATGCATTATAAGCAGGGTACAGTCCAGACAAAATTTGTCTTAAGACAGCAAAATTGGAGATGTTTAAATGCTTCTGGTTGTCATCCTATTCTGGAGAGAACATTAATGACTGATTGAACCTGAAATCTTCTTCATGAAAACAGGTGCAAAAGATCATGTGAAATAATCAAAGCCAAAAAGGGAAAACCATATCTTTGAACTGTGAAAATAAGGTACAAATAAGAGAAATGAGAGCAACTTCAGTGAGGAAGAAATGATGGTTTTATACTCAGTGACCAAATCTTCTAATTTCACTAAACTTGTTTCTCATCCATAAAAGAGAGGTTGACTAAATTTAAGTGAAACCTAATTTTGGAAAAGGTACTCAGAACTTTTTTTAGACTGATACTAGGTACACATTTAATTCCAGTAATTCCAATCAGATCTGATTTTTGCTTGTTTGTTTGTTTGTTTGTTTTTCTCCTACTGTAATTGATAGGAAATAGCCAGCAATTGTATTGATTTCTGTTGTTGTATGAAAGGGAAGGGAAGGGAAGGGAAGGGAAGGGAAGGGGTGAAAGATTCAAATTAACAAGTAGTCAGTTAAGACTGAAGGTTCAAATGTAAGTAGCTGGACCTGAATTAAACCTCTGCTACAAGAGAGATCTCTTCCCCTAAAGGCATCCAGTCCAATTAGACAAAGGCAGTAGACTAGATCAGGCTAGTTCTGTCCTTTGAATTATGTATCCTGTGATGTTTTCCTCTATTTTTCAGACCTTTTTGGTTAATAATGGTCATCAGCTGGCTCAGGATGCACAATTCTTAGCATTAGACATGTAAGACATGATATGCCTAAGTCTGAAAGAGTCACTCTGGTCACACTTTACAGACAATGGACAGAAAGTTGCCATTGAAAATAGCATTTAATCAGCTATATTAAGTATATCATTGTCTTGTTACCTCCCATTGTCCATAGAGGGAGCATTAAGTTCTGAACAACCAACTATGACATTTCTAAAACCAGATGAAATCAGTCCCACCCATAGGGGAAACAGGGATTTCAACAGAGCCTACCTAAGCCTGGAGTAAATCGTGTCAGTGGTAGCTCAGCTGTTCTCTGTTTTGGAGGCACTGGATGGAAGAACTGCTGAAGGTAAGTCACTTAATTCAAAATGCTTATTGTGAATACGTGAAGCAAATCCAAGCAAGAACTAAGATCAGAATTTAAAGGTCGTCATAGCCACTAAACAAAAATTACACTGAGAGTTGTTTCTGAGAAATGTTCTGTACTAGGGAATAAAACACTAAAACAATTGCTGCTGAGAGTTTTATTAGCTCTAATTAACAGCTAACGACCAAAGCAATAGCCTCAAACTTTCATAAGAGATCAAAGAGCAGAACTGGGTAGATTCTACTTCAACTACATGGATCTAACAAGTTAAAAAAAATGAGTGTGACTGTGTGCCATTACAACCTGCAGGGAATCTGAATGTCATTATCTATTCTGTTATGCATAGTTTATATTGAGGCATCTCTCAAAATTTGGAGCTTCAAAAAACACAGTGTTTCTTCATTTCTATGTGAGTGGAAACGGTCAAAACCAGAAAGACTCCTTTTAAATAAGTCAGAACTTTAAATGCCTGAGAATGTTAGGAGTCTCCTTGTTGTGCTTGCAAGCTAAAATCATCTGTGGCTCCCAGATCACAGCTTTCACTTTCGTGTTCACGGTAGAAAATGCACTGACAAAAAGGCATCTTGTGTGAGTAAAGTTGTAGCAGAAAGAGAAATTAGATGGAGTCAGTATGAGGAGTGATTGAATCATGGAAGGGACGTATGCACTGTTCTTGCTTTGATGGTGAGTCCTTCTCTATGTGATGGGGTCTCTTGAGCAGGTCCATGTGTGTGCAGTGGAAAAGGTGCTTCCTCCCTCTGTCCCCACACATGGATACATTTCCGCTACCAAAACGCATTCTGTGTCTTGAGATTTACTGATGTAGCCCTGTGGCTGGTTGCCCCTTTGGCAAGAGATGACAAGTGTGAAGAAGGCAGAGTTAATGGCCACTTTCTCCTCTGTGCCTGGCTGATTTCTTCTCTCTTTCTGTGCATCAGTTTCCCATCCTGGGCAGTCAGAAAACACAAAGCTGCCACGGCTGGCACAGCACTGCATGAATATCCCGTTGGTATCACACACGCAATACCCATCAGGGTAATGAGGCAACATGACTAATGATGGAGATAGCACTGAGCTTCACCCTGTATGCTTTATTAGTGTTCTCTGTGGGTATCTTTCACTCTAATTATTCCTTCTTCCTTTGCCTGTTATAGACAATGGGTATTTGGCTTGGCTTTGTTTTGTAAGTGTAGAAAGCCCCTATAGAACCTGTTGGGACCACAGACCTGACATTTGGGAGGAGAAAAATTAATCCTACTCCCATAATAGAGCCATCCTGTTAATACCAACTCCTCCTAGTATCTGCTTGTTCTCTATCCCAAACTATGAAACTGAGAGAGCTCTAACATCACACGCTTTCAGCGCACACAGCCATTGCCTTCTCACTTTGTCCAGCTCTAGAATTGCACCCTTTGATCCAGTGGCTCTCTAGGGATTCCCAAGAGGCTCCTGACTTGAATAACTGGCTGAAGCGCCACAGTCTTGTGCTGTGACTACCCCTCTGACAGTCTGTCCATTTGATTCTCCCCAGATGCAGCCAACAGAAGGACCAGAAGCAGGAAACCACACGCTGCTGACTGAATTTGTCCTCTCTGGATTGTCCGACCACCCAGAACTGCAGCACTTGCTCTTATTCACATTCTGCTTCATTTACACCATCACCATCATTGGGAACCTCCTCATCTTCCTGGTCACATTGCACCCCACCCTCCACATGCCCATGTACTTCTTCCTCCGGGTCCTGTCCTTCCTGGATATTTCCACAGCATCGACTGTTGTTCCCAAAATGCTGGTAAACTTCTTGTCAGAGGACAGGAGCATCTCCCACATGGGCTGTGCCGCACAGCTCTACTGTGTGATTTTCTTAGGAGCCACTGAGTGCTACATTTTGGCAGCCATGGCCTATGACCGTTACGTGGCCATATGCAACCCCCTTAGATACGCAGTCATCATGAACAGCAGAGTTTGTCATGCCTTGGTCCTGCTGTCATGCTGCAGTGGTAATGTTGTGTCTGTGGTGCAGACAGCTTGGGTGTTCACGTTGCCCTTTTGTGGGCCCAAGAAGATCAACTACTTCTTCTGTGATATTCCCCCCCTCATCATGCTCTCCTGCACCGACACCTCTTCATATGAAAAGCAGATCGTTACAGCCACAGTGCTGGTCATCTTTACACCATTTTGTCTCATTCTGGTATCCTACGCCTGCATCATCTCCAGCATCCTGAAGATTTCCTCTGCAGAGGGCAGACACAAGACCTTCTCCACCTGTTCCTCACACCTTACTGTTGTGACACTGTACTATGCAAGTGGGACTTTGATTTACTTACGTCCAAAATCCAGTAATTCACAAGACACTAAGAAATTCCTCGCTCTCATATACACGACCATAATTCCCACATTAAACCCCCTCATTTACAGCCTGAGAAATAAAGAAGTGAAAGAAGTACTAGTCAGAATGGTGGCTGAGCTGATGAGGAAATAAATCTTTTCTTGTCCATGGATGTGTAGTTTAAAAATGCTATTTCTGTTTTCGGTGGATGTGTAAGGTTTACTAGCTCACTGGATACACCAGAAGCAAAGACATGCTTCATACCTGAGAATATTTGTTACTCTTTCTTGGCTACAGAAGCTATTTAGAATTTCAATTTCTTCCTTAGGAATACGAAATATATACCAGTCATTTCTTCTAAAATAAAGAAGCCAAAACCCACCTCACTTCCCACATCTTTTTCAAGTATTCAGGTTTGAAGCTGCCCCTATCACATAAGAAACAGTCTTTTACAGTGTACTTTTCCAGATAAGCATACACAAATTGATAGTGAATAGGTGGGTTGCTTTGACTTTTGTTATATAATTTCTATTCCTTCCAGCAGAAAATAGATCCACTGAATGAAAGTGATAAAAAAATTACTTTGTTTCTTTAATAGACTCATGCTTTTTTATTGGAGGTGTGGGGAAGGCAAAGGAAAGGAAGAGAAACTAATGCTCATTCCTTGTTTCCAACAAGAGCTAATCATTTCATATAGTACAGTGCCAACAAGCATCTTGGAGCCTGAGTCATGGGATTAAAGAAAAAAAAATAGAAGGCTTCAATGAGTGAGAGGCTGTAGCTGTAGTTTAGTGACCTTTTATACACACACGGGCTGGGGTGGGAGGTGGGGAAGACCATAAGGAGCAAGAAAAACCCTCTCCTGGGATTCATCTCCACTAGGCCTTCTACTGTCAGAAATCAACATACACCTTAAGAAACCCGAGTACTGGTTTAATGCAGCTGTTCCCACTAGGGCTAAACGTCAGCATTCTCTGTAGTTGCCTAAAGATAGTGTTGGTTTAGACACCATTAAGGGTCTCGCAGGTATAAGCCATGGCATACAGGAAACTTATACTCCTTTTGACTGATACCTCACCCTGCGTGAAAGCACTCTAGATGCCATGAGGTCTTAATTTTGAATTTTGCCCTGTCCCAGCTGCCCAGTTTTAGATAGTTGCTGAGACTTCCTGAAAGTCAAAGAAATGTAATTAAACCTTCAGATGGAAAGTTGGCACAGGCTTGGTCGTCTCTCTGTGATTATATCCTTATGCCAGTAACTATAAATCATCCAGACAACTTATTCCTGACTCAGTCCAGGGACTCTTACATTCAGCTCAGATCACTTAGTGTGGGATAATGTGGTTTCTGGTAAGAGTAAATAGCTAGAAAACAGGGAAGGGAAAAGAAGAGCAGAATCTATAGAGATGACACATCTGTGACTCCCATGAGAATAAATTGTGTCACCATGGCTTGGTTTTGCAAATGAGACAGTCTTTAATCCTCTTCTTATTGTAAACAAGTCTTTCAAAGGGAAAAAAGAATCCATAGCACTCCTTCCCTATGGACACAGTTTAGTGACCTGCTATGAGCCAGGTTTCTGTTGGGATAGGGTTGCATTCCACTCTTTAAGACCTATGAAATCCCGTGTTGCACTTGTATTGGGTTTATGTGGCAAGGGTTGAGGGTGGGAGGAGGAGGGGAGCTGCAGAGGTGTCCTCAGTGAGACCAGAGTTGCTCCCATGTCAGACAGAGCCAAGACCTCTTGGGCAAGCTTCTCAATCTCTGCTGCTAAGGGTGCTGAAGCCTCTCCACAGTTTCCAGGTGCTTGCAGAAGACACTCAGACCCACAGGCAGAAGCTGCACACAGGGAGTTGAAGAATGACCCAAATGACTCACACTGCATCTGGCATGCCATAGGCTCTGGGAACTTCAGCCTGAATCAGCACCACTCCTGAAAGCACCAGGGACTGAGGAGTTAGGGTATAGAGATACATACATATAGATGGATACATACATACAAATGTGTGTGTGTGTATATATATATGCAACTCTCAACTCTAACTGAGTTTTGTCTTTCCTAATAACATCCCTGCATGCCAGAACAATGTTTCTGCATTCCTCCTCTGTATTCTGTTCCTGCTTATATCTCTTCTATATGCTTTCTTTTGCATTGGAGCTCAGTTGTGTGGCCAAGCTGAGTCTCCTGATATCTCTGCATGCTTTTCTGAGTATCCAGATGGACCATACTTGTGCTTGAAGGAGATTTCCTTTGAAGACTTGTGAGCTCTGTTGAGCTCCTTTGTCCTTTACATCATATTCCTGTGGGATCCTACCTACTACTTCCCTGGAAACAAGTATCCACAATGGCAGGAGAGGAGACTGACAGGATCCTGGGCTCTATCAGCAGGAGTGCAGACAGGAAATCTAGGGAAGTGATTAGTCCACTTTACTCAGTACTCATCTGACAACATCTAGAATGCTGCATCCAGTTTTGGGCTCCACGAGAGAAGGAAAATGTTGATACACTGGACTGAGTCCAGTTGCATGCCAGGAAGGTAGTTGGGGCTGGAGAACCTAGCCTGCAATATGAATCTTTCCCACAGGTTCCCAGCTATCCCACTGCCCACCTGTAGAATTGTTGTTCCTTCATGTGAAAGGAAATCCCTTCCACCTTGTCCTTTCCTGTCTCTCCCAAATAGCCTTCACACAGCACGAAATCAGTAAAATAAGAGTTCGGTTACTCCAGTGACAGCACAGTTGTGTGTTGGCTTACAGAGCTCTGATCAGCTTCTCTTTGTGCATAGCCACTTGCAGAGACACAGCCTTACGCTGCTTCATTTTTCCTGAGGGCTCTCTCTCACTCTCATTACACTGCCCCATGGATTTACCACACTGTCCACCATTCCCACCCTCACCCATAGGCTGTCATCCCCAACCTCCAGTACATGTTGTTTAAAGCTTACCTCATCAGTCTGACTTCTTGACAGATTCCTCATTACACTTTCTTACGCTCTCTGGATGAGTGAGCGGATCGCACATCATGTGTGGATTTTATTTTCATGTTTCAGGCTGAGAAATAGAGAGATATCTACATAGCACGAAACCGGTGACAAACCTAGGCTCACTTAACAGAGCAGAAATCAGGGAACAAGAGTCGGCCACTAGCATGCCCTGGAGGCAAAGCAAGCTAACAGCAACCAGGGCTGCCTTAGCAGGAGCACAGCCAATAGACTGAGGGAAGGGGCTATCCCCTTTTGCTCAGTACTTGTTAGATGACCTCTAGAATTCTGTGTCTGATTTTGTGACCCAAACACAAGAAAGACAAATGAACCCAAAGGAAGGTCAATGAACCCACCCCAGAGATGCATCAACACAGACGGAGAACCTAGCTGCATGGCTTGCCACAATTTCCTGGCACTCTGAGCTTCTGTAGTGCGACTACGACTGCGAGGTCAGTCTCTAGTTGTCCTTTGAAACAAAATAGCTAATTTCACCCAAAACTGAACTCAAGATAAATTGTAACAGTTCGGTCTACAAATTCTCCCACAAGGCTACATGGAGGCAATCAAGCTTGAGTCCCTCTTCTCCACTTCTGTCTCTATGCCAGAGCACATTACAAAACCAAGAATCTCCGCAGCACCCACCCTAGGCTCCGCTCGCACGTGATATACAGCCTCACCACCATGCAAAACAGTCCCTACTTCTGCTGCCTGCACCACCGTCTTCTTATTTCAAGCACTTTAAGATTTTAAAAAGTCATTGAGAACTATGGGTGAGAAGGTCACTGTATGATGCCTACAGGAGACCTTGGCGCAATGCTACATAGGGTGGCCATGGTGATCTCTGGGTTGCCAGGCCAGAGTATGGAGCAAAACTGCTTTGCACCCCCTTGGCCCGAGCATCAGCAATCACTGTCACAGTTTCTTTTAGGACTGTAGATACAGCCTACATCTTCGTGTCTAGTTGGAGCACAAGGCAACTCTCCTTTATAAATCCCTTACCTAGTGAGCCAAAATTGAGTTTTTATCTTCCCTGTCTTTGTGGAAGACACCAGGAAGAGTTTTCAGGCCACCAGAGGTAGGCAGATGGCCAGGCGTTGGTTCAGAGCTTACGGATCCTGTTGTGGGCTAACCTATGTGTGCTGTGCATAGCATACTGCCAAGGTCTTCTCTGAGATACTAATGATGCTGAAATAAAATGGTGTTTTCTCTTGAAGGAAATGTCCAGTTTAAAGAGGCTGAAACCAAGACACAGACATATTGCAAGGTACCAGAGGTGCTAGAGGTTCTACTTTTGTCTTTTTTTTTTCTTTTCTTATTGAGCAACTCACTGAGGGTATGTGCTGCAGGATTGGAGGAGTGCTGTGAATGAACATTTTTAAATGCAGGGACTGCTGGAGTACTGGTGGAAACACAGTGCAGTGTCCATAATGTCTCTCTGCAGGAATGGGTTTTACTGATGAATGGAAGAAGGGGGTTCAGTTCAGTTGGGCGCCCAGGATCAAATTCATCCATTCATGCATCCAAGCACTGAACTCAGTTTATAACCAGAAACAGACCACCAAGCTCTCAGTATTCAGAAGAAATCTCAGCGATGCTTTGAAAGAATTCTGAGAGTTTTTCAAGGCAAATTTTTAACAATTACCATTGGAGAGGAAAATTCCTGAAAAGCAACACTGGTGAAACCTGGCTTACTGAAATGTTGCAAGGAACGGGGAAAAAAAAAAATTCACCGTTCCAGAAGTGAATTAGGGTTTGACTATGTCTGTTACTCCACAGTCATGCACATGGACACTAGGCTACCCCTAGAGACCCAAGATGCCCATCTCTTCTTCCAAGGTTTCCTCAGTGGTCCAAAAGTGGCTCCCCACCTGCATCCTCTTGAATCCACTGAGGCCTGCTGGAAAAGGAGAAGGCGGGGAGGGTGTCAGGACGGCAGGCTGAAGTGCCTGTGTGGGTGCGCTTTGACTGCAGGAAGGGGATGGCTCCCTGCCCAGCACCCACTTTTGCATCTGGTGGGGGGGGTGCTTCCCACAGGTGAACACAGGAGTCTTCCCACCTGCCCCCCCTCACCCCACCTCACATCCCCCCCTTCCATGGGGTCCGCCGCATGGGGCAGCCCCTCCTCCTCTCCCCACCCCATACAGCACTGCTGCAGTTCGCTCCCCAGGACGCGGCTGACACACAGCAGCATCCCCAGCTCAGAGCCCCCAGGATGGGGCCAAACCACAGCATAGTCTCTGTTAGTGTCCCTTCCCCCAGTCCGGATCCAAAAAGCACCCTCCATGCAGGTTCCCCATCGCTCCTGCTTTTGTCATGGCTCCACTGACCTCCCAGAACTGCCCAGACACCTGGAGCACCCTTACACCCAGTGCCTCCTACCCACCCCAGCAGGCGGGGCTGACATCATCCCCAGTGCCCTTAGCTCATCCCAGCAGGCACAGCTGGCAGCAGCCCTGGTTCCCAACCCTACATCCCACAGTGCACATTTGGCAGCATTCTCTTTCCCGGAATCCTGCCAGGCACTTCGACAGTAACCACAGCTCCCAACCATCCCTGCTGCTTCCTGCAAAGACCAGCCCTCCTCCTCTTCCTCCTCGTCCTCCTCCTCGCCTCTGTGAACATCCTTTCATGCTGCAGCTGACAGCTTTAAGTCCCGGGGCTGTTCCTGTGCCGGTCTGCTCCTTGCTCCTGCTGCGGTCTGCTGTTCCATGGTGAGTGCGTTTGTCTGTGCATCCATCCTTCCTTCCCTCCATGTGGAAGGATTGCAGAGCTGTTCTGTGTGCATGCGGGCGTTTGTCTGTCTGCACTTGCCATAACCTGACAAAGGCTTGGAGGCTTCTGTGTGTCTGTCTGTCTGCTGCCCCATCCTGCCAGGCCACTTAGTTCAAATGGTACCTATGCATTTGGGGTCTCTAAGGTTGAGGATAGCAGGCTAGGGTCCAAATCCAAAATGAGGCACATGCACAGATCATGATATTTGTAAATTCAGTCTTTTACCGAACAGAATATAAAATTTATGAACATGGATGTGCAAGCATATGGATTCTTTTATTAGGATCCTTAAAAGCAATTGCTGGTAAACCAAGATCTCTACTAAGGAAGAATCGTATCTTTAGTGTTTTATCAATTTAGCACCTCCCAGTTTCATCAATTAGGGGCCATCTTCCCGGGAATTCCTCTGACAAAGGGGTTCTCCTGAATCCGGAGGATTATCCAAGTACAGTTTAAAGAACCTGACAGTGAGGATGGCTGACTGAAGGTCTCTGAGACCACCAGAGAGCAAGTGTGCTTTCTAATATGAGTAAAGCGAGGAGAATTACACCTGTCCTTACTTTTGGTGGTGAGTGAAGTCCAAGTCCCTGGTGTGGGGTTTGGACCTGCTGAATTTCCTTCTTTTCTTTTTTTTTTTTTTCTTTAACTTTTCTCAGTCTCTGCCTTTGCTCTATGCAGATCCCAGATTTACACAAAAAAATTATGTTGATTCTTGTGGAGTCGCTTGAGATGTACATGTATTAAGAAAAAGGGACCATTAACTCAGAAAGTGTTCCTGGGGAAGTGCTGGCATAGAATAAAATAACTGCTGTTAGTGCTGGGCTGAGTCGGGGGGCGGGAGATGCTGCTTTGCCTGAGAACAAAAGGGAGGTTCCTGAGAGACGTTCTCTTGGAAACCCCACCTCGAGCAGGACCATCAAGAGCTGACAGCTCCTCCCAGCTCTCTTGGTGGTGTATTATCATGCTTGGGAGGGAACTGCGTCATCATGCATCGCATCCTCCCGGCTGCAAAGTTAGAAAGACTTTTCAAGACAGTTCTTTCGCCCTACACCCCGATTTTGTTAACAGTCATCACTTTAATCCTAGGGTAATAGGGAGGATTTCCATGAATTAGGGTTCCGACTGCCCCAGAGCCTTGCAGAGCCCCAGCCCGGGGCTCACCGCGCCAGCTCCGCAGTGTTAAGAGCAGAGCCGAAGGGCAGTGCACTTTCCTCTCTTCCACCCAGGCTCCCTGCTGAGCCGTGCCGGGGCTCTTTGCAGGGGGACTCAGTTAAGGAAGGCTCCTCTTCCCTGCAGCCCAGAGAGGGGTGGCGGGGGCGAGGTCCCGGGACTCCGCGCTGCCCTTTGCCGCCTCTATCGCCGGCTGCCGCACAGAGATGCTGTTGCTGCACTCTTGCCCCATCCCTGCCGGGCTCCCCGAGGTCTCCTCTCAGCTGTGCCCCGGACGGGCCGCCCTGTCCCCCCACTTGCCGTTCGCTGGCCGGGACCCCCTTGGTTGCTGCTCCTGCAGCTCACACGGGGCCGCTGCTTCAGCTCCAACGTCCCTGTGTCCACTCCAGGCACATCAGTAACAACCAAACACAGCACAGGTTTTCCTTGCCTTTTCCTTGCCCTACCCTGTGTTTCTTGGGACAAGTTAACACTTTTTTTTTTTTTTTTCACAAGGTCCGTATAGCTCACTTCATGCTCTTTCTCACACAGAAGCCGTCTTCAGCCAAAGAGTCAAGATGAGGAAAAGTGGCCTCCTGAGCAAACAGTTTATGTGTAGGGGTGAGTAGGGCCAGAAGGGTGACACCTGTGAACAATGAGGAAGATTTTAGCCGGGAGAGCAATGTGGGAAGGAAGCGATTTCTTGGGTTGTGGACAGGGAGGCACATCTCACCATATTCGGGGAACTCAGGGGTATGGCTTCACTTGTTCTGACTCACATAGTAAAATACATTTTTGTAAGTGTGATTCATCTCACTCATAGTGCTGAAGGCTTTCCAGGGAAACCATCACAAAGTGGGAGGATGATGCGGAAGTTTGCTTCTGTGGGATGGGGAGCAGCACTCCTCAGTGCTATGATATTTCGTCACCTCTACTGTGGTCCTATATCATCCCCTACTGAATTGGGTTGTGATACCTAGGTACATGGCTCGATTGGTGGGTTGCATCATCCCATCCAGGTGAACTACACAATTTTCTGTTCCAAGACATTACAACAACCCCTATGAAGGCCTTATACCTTCCTTTGCTAAGTGTCACTCTATTTTTACTACAGTGTTATGCCATTATTTACTAAGACATATACTCCAATGCATTTTACTCAGGTTTGACACACCACTGATGCCAGGCCTTGCCCTAATGTGAGATGCTCTTCATCTCAAACCAAGGGCAAAGGTATGAAGAAGGTTGCCTTTCTATGGGCTGCTGTCGTAGCAGGAAGAAAGGACATCAAAGCCATCTTCCAACCAAATTCAGATCTACACACTGTTAGCCTCAAATAAACCATATGCTACAGGGACAACAGGTGAGAAAGGGAGGACAGTGAGAAACATCTCCACTGCTGACAGTGAAAAGGAGATGAGGCAACTTCCTGTGACAACCTTTGATGCCATGCTAAATGCCCTTGGTATGGTCCTCTCTTCCCTTCCAGTAGTCCAAAGTGAGTAGTATGTCTGCTTAAGCTGAAAATCGATCTCATCTCTTTGGAGAATTAGTCTCAAAGTAGGTGGTAGGATCTGCTCCTATCTCTGAGATGCGGTCTGAAGGTCTGAGGAGCTGCAGGGCACCTCCTGCCATTTTCATGAAGCTCTGTTGTGGGACTGTCTCATGCTACTTGCTGGGAGACAGACAGATTCCTCTCAATGCCATGGTAAGCCTGAACTAAGATGAAGCATGGCACATTTAGGCAATCTGAGGGCACATCTGACATGTGCATTGGACAGAAAGGGGCTTAGAGAGATGGGGAACTGTGGTCTGAGGGAAACGCTGACAGCTTCATTTTCATTGCTATTTGTGAGATTCTGCAACTGGCATTTCTGTGGCAGATTTGGACACACAACTGTTTTCCACTACAAGCAGACACCTCAAAATTAAAGTTTCCTACATGCAACAAGGGAGTCTGACAGCTGTTGTGTCTTCCTCAGGCTTATTCCAGAGGGGGATATGGTTCTTTTCTTCCTGTCCTGAAGTGGAGCTGGAAGCTGTGACAGTAAATGTAACCATCCAGGACTTTGTGGCCGATGTGGTGTCTGAGCTGGTTTACCGCAATACGCAGCAAGTCTCTAAGGAGACCATGTTCATCTTTCCCGTGGACTCTGGCACTGTTGTACACACTTTCTCTGCTACCATGGGGGACACTTGTATTGAAGCAATGCTCTGGGAGAAGGAGGAGGTACTGGGATTGCGGTGGGAGGGGGTGATCCACAGATTAGGATGAAGAATGGAGGTGAGATCCTGTGGAGACCTCAGTGACACATTTTTCTCCCTCTGTGGCAGGCCCAGCAGCTGTTCAAAGCCACTTCAGGCATGGAGAATTTAAGATACCTTCAGGACCAGGAAGATCTTTGGGGTCCTGTGTTCACTTGTTTCTTGGGGACCCTGCCTCCTAACAGGGAGGTGGCCATCAGCCTGTGCTATGTCCAGGAGCTGCCATTGCAGCCTTATGGAGCTGCCCACTTTTGCTGGCCACATGAGCTGTTCCCAAGGACAAAATACACCAGTGAGTGATCCCCCAGGTGCATCCCCCAGGTGCATCCCCCAGGGAGGAACACATCACTCCTCAGCAAACCTCCGGGGGGGGACACTCCACATCTGCACACATGCCTCAGAGAGAGAATCTGCATATTCCCCCTTACACCTCACAGTCAGGAACCCCACAGATCTCCCTGTATCCCCATATCCCACAGGAAGATATCCCCACAGATCCCTATACAAACCACAGTGTGAGTCAACACCACCAACAACCCACTCAGCACCACAGTGAGGTACAGTTCAGATGACAAATTTCCGCCCTACCAATGACAGACCATAGCTGTCTGCCACCCTAGGGTCTCTTCCTTCACCTTCTCACACCTCCTTCTCACTGCAGGCGGGTTCTCTTCTGAGATGTATGAAAATGTGCACTTCAACATCCGTCTGAGGTCAGCCCATGGTGTGTCCCGTATAAAAATTAATGGCCGCTGCACCCCTCTGCAATACACAGCTCCAGATCAGACCTCTGCTGAGGTATGGCAGATGCTACAGTCCCGAAGTGGGAGAGGAGGGAAGGGTCTGCAGCTTGTTGACACTCTTAGGACTCCTCAGTCCTTTTATTTGGTTCTGTTTCCTCCCCATGCCCTACTTGTCCTCAGGTCTCCTTGAAATTGCCACCCTGGATGTGGGATGATCTGAACTTGCTGGTGTATTACAGAGGGTCTCACCATCTCAGTGCTGTGGTGGAGAGGAGAGATCCCAAAACCCCACCTGGTGAGCAAGGAGGGTGGAACCGGCCACTCGGGAGAGAGTGTCAGGGAGACTGCGGGGATTTGAGGGGCTTCTCAGGCAATACATCAGAGATGAGGGCTACATGGATGACAAAATAAAGAGAAGGGAAGACAGCTCCAAACAAAAAATCCTCCTTGTTTCCCCCCACACACAACAGGCTCTCTGCTGGGAGATCCTGTGGTGATGGTGACACTGATGCTCAACATTCCTGAGACAGTGCCCAATCCAGGCCAGCTTGGGGAATTCCTCTTTCTCATGGACCGCAGCCTCTTCCAGGATGCACAGGTACCACCAGAAGAAGTCTTCCGGGGGTGTTTTCCATACCAGTCATGCTCAGTTGGTGGGGATAGAGGCAAGCTGCTTCACATATGCAGATGTTCTGCCTAGCTTCCTCATCTGAGTTTTACCCATCCCTCTATCTGTCCCCAGAACACACTGCTCTTCCTCCTCAAGAGTTTGCCTCTGGGCTGTTACTTCAATGTCTACAGTTTTGGGGCCACTTTCAAAGCCTTCTATCCGTGAGTTGGGACAATAATGGGGCAGGGCCAAGGGGTAAGCAGACTACAACTTTTCTAAGTGAAACTATAGGACAAGCTCTTGCTGGAGGGCAGTTATGGGGCAGGATCTGTTGAGGGGATTGAGAGGGTAAATCCTCTTTTCAGGGTGCTTCTGTAGCTCTAGCAGTGAGGTAGAGCTTTTCTAGACGGTGGCCAGGTGAAGGTAGCCATGGGCCAGGTTCTCTCCCCTGTGACACTCTGGTGCCCTCCCACAGGCAGAATGTGGAATACACACAGGAAAGCATGGACAATGCAGTGCGGCGCATCTCCTCCATCTGCCCTGATCTGGGGGGCTGTGACCTGTTGGGCCTCCTAAGGTCTGTCTACAGCACTCCTCTCTTTCATGGGCACCCTCGCCAGGTATTGGGGGACAAAGGGTTATGGGGAGGGGCATGGGTGTAAACAATGGGTAAAGGCAGACTTCAGGGCTCAGGGTGAGATATTCTGCTGCTGTTTGCACCAGGAGTTAGCATGCAGGGGGCATCCTCACTGCAGAAAGTGACACTATCTTTGGGGTGGTCAGCATGGGAAGACTTCTGTGGAATTTGTCTGCACTTGGGGCAGGTGGATCTTCCTTGTGGGGTACCCTTTTGTACTAAAAGGTGTCCTGGTGTTAATGAAAGGAGACACACGATTTCTTTTCCTGTTTCAAGGCCAGTGGGCATGAAAGGGTAAGGGAGGAAACTGGGAAGGCTTCCTGTATTTTAGGAGGATGTATTTTCTCCATGGGGGTGCCCAGCCCTGGCAATCTTTGTTTTCCCTCCTCTCTCCCTCAGCTTTTCACCTTCATCCAAAGGAAGATCTCCAGTGAAGAGGAAGCTGTCATGGCTGAGGTCTACCGTTACCGGGACCACCACCGGTAATGGAGGAGCCCTGTTCCTGTCCCCTAACATACTAATTCACAACCTTTCCCTCCCCCTGACTCTCAGTCCTTCAAACATTTCCCTAGGTCCTAGTCTGCCCCAGATCTAAGTCTGCCTATACTCTTCATCTAGCGGGCTGCCTCCCCAGCGTTTCCCTCCTCTTCTCAGCACTTTTACTCTTTCCCCTCACCCTGCAATACCTCAGTGTGCTCTGTGGACCCAAAATCCATTCTCATGATCTCCCTGTCCAGCAGGCAATGTCTCGCTCCAGAGTGAATGGAAAAACTCTTGAGTCAGTTTCATTTCTACAATTAGTAGCACTCTGACCTCTCCAGACTTTGTCCTTTGTACCACTCTTGTCCCACACACTGCTCACCTTTGTCCCATCTCTAACCTCCCCCTCTTTTCCTGTACAGGTGTTTCTGTTTTCCTACTAACAGTTGTGACAGCTTCAACCTTTCCCAGGCCATGGCCCTGGAGACCAGAGGTGAATGTGTGTGCATCCACTCTAAGATGGACATGACATCCGAGGTAATGACCCAGGTACCCCTCTGCTCTATTCAATACCTCCCATGGCTCTCCTAGACATGCAAGGCAATGCAAATACCACCATGCACTCCAACTTAGAGATGCCCTCTCCTGCCCAGAACTGGGAAGGAATCCAAGTGGTCTGTGCTCTCTGCTTCCCCTCACCAGGCAGTGAAATGTCTGCACAGGGCTCTGCAGCCTCTGGCAAGTGAGATCTCACTACATTGGGACCTTCCACCTGGCCTGGAGGTGTCAATGATCAGAAAAGCTCCTGAGTTTATCTTCCAGGGACATCAGAGCTCCATCTATGCCCAGATCCACGGGCAAAGACAGGTGAGAGTGATCCAGGAATCATACGCACTGGGGCAGGGCTTTCTGGAAGATAAAGAACCTATTCTCTGTTTCACCTTCCCAGCACTGGGAGCCTTTCAGCTCAACTAGACCTGAGAGACACCACAATCAGTGCCCTGTGAATCCCTTTCTTTCCCCCAGAGACACCACTGCTTCTACTCCAACCATGGGTATCTACTACCTTAGTAGGGCAGGGAGGGAATCCAGGTGGCCAGGCTGCCCATGCTTTGCAGATGAACATTTCTGTCTGACTCTTTCCCTTGTGTCACCAGGATCCAGAGGTGGGTGAGGGAGCAGTGACCCTTCAGTACAACGTGGGCACCCAGTCCTTTGATTATACACTCAGGTTCTCACTGTCCACATCTGCAGATGACAGGTGAGAGGGTAACACACTTGCCCACAAGGCAGAGTGCCATTGGCAAGGTCTGGAGCAAGGACAGAAGGTGTCCTTCACTTGCATCCTTCCCACTTTAGCCTGAGGTGGGAAGAGAATCTGGACGTCTAGTGCTCCCCTCTTGTCCCCTCTGCTCTGACCTTGGGAGACGATCTGGGTGACCACTGTCCCACTGGCCCCTCCTCTTTACTCCATGTGTCCCATGTTCCTCCTGGAGGTGGAACCAAGGACTAACTCCCTGCCCCTGCAGGCTGCCCGTGCACCGCATGGCCATGATGCACCTGCTGTGGAAACTGGCCTGGGAGGGGACAAGCAGGGCAGAGAAGGACATCTGGCACAGAGCAGTTAAGTCCAGCATCAGCCTGGGGATCATGTCGCCCTTCACATCCAGTGTGGCAATACGCATGAAACAGAAGGATGCCTGGCACCATGGTAAGGCCAGAAATGGTGGGGATAGGACTGGGGGGGAAAGAAGACTTGTTGGTCTGATGCCTCCTTACCATCTGCAGCCCCCTATCCTGTTGGCCTCACCACCTTTGCCTATCCATGAGTGTAACCCCCATCTCCCTGCCTCTTCCCAGATTCTTTGCCTCCAGACTCCTCCATGTTGTTTTCTCCCTCTTGCAACCTGGTTCCCTGCCAGCTGCTCTGGTTGCATGGCTTCAGGACTGTGTGGTTCAAGTCTGCCAAGTTTTGGATGGTCCAGAAGTGCCAGCTCTGCCTTGAAACACTTGGTCACAAAGATCCTGACACTGAGCCACTCACCCAGCTTTCAGCATCCTGCAAAGGTAAGGAGAAACTTAGCTGGGCATTCCCAAAATCTGTTGGCCTGGGGTTGAACTCCCCTTTCAGCATTTGTCTTCTCAGCAGACATCTCATCAGATTGTCATTGTGCTGTGAATGGATGGTGTGACAGACAAAGCAGCATCTCAGCTCTGGGCTGGAGAGTAAGAATCAAATGCCCTAATACTCCCCTGAAGTAACCTTATCCTTGTTTCAAACTATCCTTAACTCTATATCCAAACACTGAGTTTGTCACAAAATATCTGCATGAATCTTTAGCTTTATCATTACACAGTTCCACAAAAATAGCCAGCTAGCAGAGACTTAGCCATTCACACAGCAGTTTCCAGGCTTCCTTTCCTTCTGTTTGTCCAGTGCTCATCTTCTGATCTCCAAGTATCACCTGCTGGGACCTTCTTGTGATTGCTGTTGGCAGGGAGAGTTAACTTCAGCAGCCTTGCTTCAGTCATCTCTAATTGTCAGCTTCTGTTAGCTGGTTCCTAATTAGGGAGGGTCTCTGCTTACTGTCTTCAAGAGACTTCTAATGGTGGGAGAAGATGTCAAGTGCTTTTTCAGCTGTTGTTTGGGAAGCAGCTGTGTAGATAGGCAAGAATATAGAGCTTGCTAACAGAGACATAGGAGTTGTGTCAGCAGCTAGTGCAGCGGGGGTGCAGGGGGGTCTAGCAACTGTTCAAGCCTGAGTGGGGCTGAGTGAAGGTTGTGCAGCACTCCACACAGCACCCTCTCCAGCACTGACTGGTGCATTTGTCCTTGCTACACTGGAAGCTTCAGTCCAGACAGAGTGTAAAAGGAAGATACTACTGTCCAGGTCTTGAGCTGAAGAGAGTCTGGTGCTTCACGTTGGGACTGGGGACAGAAGTGCCTTCCTCTGTGGGTGGTATGTTCTGGCCAAGGCTCAGACTTGCTAACCGAAGGAGCTAAAAGGAAGAAGTGAGCACGCTGCATGCCATCAGGGTGAAGGAAGAGGAGATTGTCCTGGTGTTTATGGAAAGTCTGAAGTGAAAAAAGTCTGAGTTGCGTGGAGCAAGGAGGATGGGACATCTGGAGGCCGGTAGTCAAAATGAGGAAAGGTGGCTTGTGGCTTCTGACAACAGAGGGAAGGGAAGGGAAGGGAAGGGAAGGGAAGGCTCCTGCTCAACCTGCAGACCTGCAGCTTCAGACTAGGTATAGTGCCTGGGCACTGCTGAGGACAAACAGGGCCTGTCAGGGGAGGCATCCAGAGCCAGCTGACCCTGAGCCTGGTGTCCAAGCAGAGGGGAAAGGCATGTGATGGTTACTGGAAATTGTCTCCTGCAGGGGAGGGAGACACCCAGCTGCCAACCCAACATCACGCTTTAGGAGGAGGTGTGTTGCTCATCAGAGGCCAGGACCAAAGAAGGTGCAGAGACTGCCATGGCTTGTCTGGCCCTTG
>WKFP01012794.1:61716-83655 GCA_011057875.1 Pterocles orientalis | reverse complement strand
ATGCCGGCCGGGTCCCCGCCCCGCCGCTCCCTGCCTCCGCCCTGCGGCTGCCGCGGCTCGGGGCTCGCCCGCCGCTCTCCCGCGGCCCCCCCGCCGCCTGCGCGCTGCCCCGCGGCCCCCCCGCGCCTCCCGCCGGCCGCGCCGCTCGTCCCGCCGCGGGGAGGGGACCGCGGGCCGGGCGGCCGGGCCCGAGGGGGGGCTCGGCCGGGCCCCGGGGCGCCCGCTCGGTGTGAGCCGCGGGGCCGGGCCCGGGGGGGCTCTGTGAGGGGTCCTGTGGAGGGACAGACCTGTCGCCGCCGGGCCGGGCCGCTGGGGGTCGTGCCCGCGGCTTTTTGTCTTTATTATTTTTAAGTATCCGGGGGCCGATGCGGAGTGTGTGTACACGGGGGCGGTGGGGGGGGGGCTTCTGCAGGTGCTGTGGTGGGTTTTGTCACCTCCTGGCTCGCTGCCCTCCAGGGCTTTAACGAAAATCCCGCAGGTCCTTAACATGCAATATTGCACAGTGCCGCTTCACTTGTGTCTCGCGGAAAAAATCCCAAAGTTTCTGGCACATCAGGAATCCCTGTGGAAGGATGGAGCTGAGATGCTTCCTCCGCCCCATCTCCGTGTACCGTGGGGGCTTTTGCCGCTTGGTTTCCACGCCCGATGGGTGATGCTTCGGTGGCAACGTGAAGTGGGAGGCTGTGCGGGGTTGTTGGCTAAAATACTGACTGCTTTTCAGTGTCGTCCTTTGATACTATTCTAATCTTGGTGAACAGTAAGAAATGTAGCCCTGAAGCTGTGCCATATATATATATATATATATATATATATATACACACACACACACTTTATTTTATTTTACTTTTTCCAAACCTCTTCTAATAAAACTTTTGCTTACTCCCTGAACTTCCTGAAGTGATTTTTGGCTGGTAGCTCGCAACCTCTGTGGATTTAAACAAAAGGTTTCAAAAGAGGTAACTAAAATCAGTCGCTGTCACTAAGCTTGAATTCACTGTGTGAAGGCTCTCGTTTCTCTTGTGCTCAAAAATACAGCAGAAAGGGGCAGTGGCCAAACCAGCGAGGTTTTGTGATCATTGTCGGTAGTTGCCAAGAACAAAATCACATGCCGAAATCTCGGCTTGCTGCACACCTCAGTGCTCCCGTACCTGGATTGTGGGTGCACTTGATCACCTGGCAGGAGCCTAGAAATAGATAAGGTTGAGTCAGATCTTGTTGTGATGCCCTGTTCTCCATTCCTCTCTCTGTTTCAGGTTGAAAACTGTTGTAGCGGATGGGTCTGTGTTGACCCGTGATGGATTTTGAGCCATGATATATTTTTGAGGCAGACCTTTAGAAAGTAATTGTCTGCAAGGATTGTTCTGGGAACACAGAGAAGCTTTGTTGGTATAGATAACCGGAGCGGGGAGGGGCGGGAAGTAAGGTTTCCCTGGCGTGATGGTGTCGTACCACTTGGTCTAGTCTTAGGTTGGTTATGCCCCAAGCTGAGGTACCTTTACAAGAGCAGAGCCTGCTGCTTCTGGTGTGGATTCCTGCACAGTAAGTGAGGGAGAATCACTTTGTGGAACAGCTGAGGATGGCTGCACAGAGACTTGGAGGAAGTTTGCTAAAGCCCAAATGGAAACCGGAGCCCGCAGAACTTCACTGTGGGCACATTCCACTTTCTGAAAAGATGCTCTGGATTAAGAATTTCCTGCAGAGAAGTTGGTCGCAGTGAAGAGAACAGCCTTGTGTGTGGTTCAGAAGTGACTCTAAATATGCACAAGGGAAAAGACGACACCCCGCTGACTGTATTTTCCCGAGCAAAATGAGAGAGGTACAGCACTTGGATATTTTAACTAAGAAGCAGCGTGCTACTCTGGTACCATGTTGAGAGGAACCATCTCAAAAGAGCAGTGTTTCTGAACAGAAGTTGCTGTTAAATTTTGTTCTCTTCTTTCCCCCTCTGTTGGTGATTCAGGTGTCAATGGGCCACTCAAACTGTGAAGGAACTTTGGTAAGGTTTTTGTTCCTGTCTGTCTGTTAATCTGAGTTAGCTTTTATTCTCTCTTGTATGCTGTTTCTGTGGCACTTCCTGTAAAAATTAGATTTTTCTAGCACTGGGCCACTTGCCATGGGCTAGTTTTGGCTAGTAGTAGGCCACCTCAGGTTTGAAACGGTCAGATGGCAACTCATTTTTCCATGAGCATTAAATTGAGCATTAAATTCCTCACAAGGAAAAGCCAGAAACCCTAAGGTAAAGCTCATATGCCCTTAACCGTTGCCTCCTGCCAGCTTGAGGTGCTGTGAGCACCTTGGAGAATCTCTGAGTTTCCAGGAACGTGTGTCTGTCTTGGGGACTTAATTGCCTGCATCAATCCTGGGTGTTGGTTCTGCATCTTTAGCAGAGCATCTCCTGGTCCAGAATGCAGTCCCTAGTGTCACTGGCTAGACCTTCCTCTCCGTAGTTGCCTTTTAAAATTGACATGTTGGTTCCTTGAGTGCAAGCCTTTGGAACCGAGGGTTAGGTGTAGTGAGTTTCAGAGAAGGATGGCACTAGCTGTGTGCTGCTCGTGGTACATGTTCACAGTATTGGTTTGGCCTTCAGTGTCTCCGGTTGCTGCTTTATTTCACATTGCTGCTTTATTTTATGAGGCTAAAATACATCTTCAGGGCTAGTTGATGCACTGAGGTCACCAGATCACACTGAGCTTACTGAGACAGGACAGTAGTGCCCATCACGCCACAGCTTCGCCGCACACATGGGTTAGAACATTAAATGTTGAACTTGGATTTGCTCTCTGCAAGCTGCTGCTCAGTACTTGTGACAGAAGGGCACTTTGGCCTCTTCCTTCTCATCACACTCAGTCCTTACCAAATGCTGATGGACAGCACTTGCATGCCTTGCCAGAAGGTTTTGTCTTCCCCGCTATATAGTTTTTGGTTTGTTGTGTGGTTTTTTTTTTTGTTTTTTTTTTTCCTTCCCTGGAAGTTTGTATTGTATTAGAGCTGTATCTCACTTTGAATGGAAACTTTTCTTTTTAGTTTCTGTCAGCCCAAGTGACTTTGCTGTCACCTGGTACCTGCTGATGTTAGACAGCAGCCGATTCCTTTCTGAATAGATCACCATTGAAAAGCTAACTCACAGAAAATTCTTTGAGCAGATCATAAGCTCAGCAGTGGCTTATCACAACCTTAGTCCTGCATCCTCATTTCTGTGAGTATACCGAGTACCGGTACGATCTCATTAGCATTGAGAAGAGGACGCGTTTTGCCCCGCTCTCCTTGTGGGGATATGTTTCTGTAGCCTTTCGGATGGAAGGCAGATGTCTGCACTTGCTGTGATTTAGTCAAAGGAGGGGCTGCGTTAGTGCCCGACCTGACCAAGATACGCATCAAGTGCAAGCAGACAAGCTTCTGCAGTTTTAATTGCAGCTTTGTGCACGTCTGCCTCTGCAATGCCGTGTAGACACTTGGAGCGATGTGCCTGGAGCGTCTGAGGAAGATGCGTGGGACTCCTGGTTGAAAGCAATGAAAACAGAAGTCCAGAGAGATCTCCCAGTTAATGGAAATTGATAGTGATCTAAAGCAGAACTGGGCCCGTGCCAGTCTTGTCTGTGGTTTGTTGGACCACCTTAGGCTTGAACTATCTGTAGCTCAAGATAGGAGCTTGTTTTACCGTAGCCTCTGGGGGAAAAGCGTGTTGCTGAAATGAGGTTCCCATTAAAATCAGCCTATCTTCAGCAGAGTAATTTTCACTCTTTAAATTGGGGAAACAACCAGCTAGCTCAAATCGAAGAGCATCACTCCTCATTCACTGAGCTTTCTAATTCTGGGCACAGTCGAAGTCCATCGTTCAGGAGTTGGGTAAGTGTTGATACGGTGACTGGGGGTGTCCTCTGGGCTGGATTTGTTTTGCAGGAGTGTTCTGGCTTGCCTTGCCTCCTTTCCCTTTAGGAGCTGCTGCAGGGAAGGGGAACCAAAGCTCTATCTGCTGTTGGCCCTGCCGTCTCTTGTTGGAAGATGCTGCTTCTGTTTAAGAAGAGGATGGTGTGGCTTCCATGCGGGACCAGGCATTTGGAGATGGGAGGTGCCTTCTCTGCACAGCTGGGACTTGTCTGTTGATAAAGCCAGAGCTCTTTGCGCTAATACAAAGAAGAGCGATTGTCCTGTATAAGCTTGCCAAGCTGCTTCGCACAGTGTCTGTCAGCTCTGCGTATCTGCTCTTTCTCCCGTGCTTCCTCCTTTGTCAGAAGACAGACAAGTGGCTGAAGTAATCCAGGTCTCACTAAAGATCAGCCAAGACTGCTCAGCTCGAGTTTTAGCAGTAACGCTGAGATACTGGCTTAGGCTTCTCATCAGGGTGCAGAGAGGCTTTTTAAAGCAGCTAAAAAAAGACTGTAACAGCATTTCTGAACAACACTGCTGGCAGTGGGATGGGGTGGTTATTGTCCCTGTCCTCCCTGTCGGTAGTTATTTCAGCTTTTTTTAAAGCTAAAGCAACAGGGAGTCTAATAGAAATGACTTCTATTTTGTATTTCCCCATATAATATAGCCGTGGTGTTCTGCATGGAGCTGTGTTTGCTGGTAACTGGAGCCAAATTCCTGTGTTTGAGTATTGAAGCATCAATCTGACGTGTTTGCTAGATACTGCTTAACACAGGCTGCATTTGAAATGCTTCAACAGTTGTTGATTTGGCAGGGAAAGAGCTGGTTTTCAAGAGAAAGGATATCGGGGCAATTTCTTTCTGTGCATGCGAGGAGGAGGTGTGCATACCAGTTAGGATGGTGATGTTGGTTCCTGGAATCTATGCTAAGGGACATGGAAAACAAGCAGGTGGTTGGTGACAACCAACATGGCTTTACCAAGGGAAAATCATCCTGATTAATTTGGTGGCCTTCTACGACAGGGCCACAACGCTGATGGATAGAGGAAGGGCAACTGACATTGTCTGCCTGGACTTGTGCAAAGCTTTTGGCACAGTCCCACGTGACATCCTTGTCTCTAAGTTGCAGGGACATGGATTTGATGGAAGGACCACTCGCTGGATAAGGAATTGGTTGGATGGCCGCACTCGGAGAGTTGTAGTCAATGGCTCAATGTCCAAGTGGAGACCAGTGACAAGTGGTGTTCCGCAGGGGTTGGTACTGGGACCAGTGTTGTTTAACATCTTTGTTGGAGACATGGACAGTGGGATGGAGTGCACTGTCAATCTTCCAGACTCCTACTCTGGAAGGGGGGAATTGCTCTGTACGTTAACACACCTTCAGACATGTCATTTAGAGGCTCCTTGCCTGGTGTGTTAAACTGAGATGTTTGAGTACCTAAGGAGGCTTGTCTGTATCTTGAATGGGATCTGGGGCTCTGTTAGTGTCAGCTTCCTTTTGCAGTGATATTTAGTAATGCAGCTAAATACCTAACCGGTTATGGAGAAACAGGCTTGCTGGAGAAGAGAGGAAGGTCTCTGCTCAGTGCATGCTTAAGGTCTGTCTTGGGTTCAGCTGGGATGGGGTTAATTTCACAGGAGCTGGGAGATGGCCATAGCCAGAGGGATATTCCATACCGTGCTGATGGCATGCCCCGGATATAAGGGGAAGCTGAAGCTAGCGGGAGAGGGGTGGGGGTTTTGTGCAGGGTGTTGATGCGGTGAGGTGTTTCCATTGTGTGTTCACTCTATAATCCTGGTTTGTTATAATCTCTTTTTCTCGTGTTGTATTATTAAAATCTGTCATTACCTCAACTCACAAAGTTCCACCTTTTTTTTTTTTTTTTTTTTTTAATTTTTATTCTTTCCCCCATCTTGCTGGGAGGGGGAAAGGCAGGGAAAGGGAGCAACCAACCACATGGCTGCTTGTGGTTGCTGCTTGGTCCTTACCCCCGGCAATGTCTTAGTTAACTGACTGCTTTGGAAGGTGCATTTGAAAACCATCTTGTTATTTTTTCCCTCTTCCTCTGTTTCAAAACCATGAGCTGGGTTTGTTGAGACATGTGCTGCCAGCCTTACTGTCCTCTTTACTCTGCCTTCTTAGGGATGATGTTTTGGCTGTGGAGAGAGCCCACTGTGTGTGTATGAGCTGTTAAGGACATGGCAACGGCTTTGAAGACCTGAGAACCTCCCAGTTGGTGTTGCGGAAGAGGACTGCTTGTGATACATGTGTAGGGTTGTGAGCAAGACTCTGCAGGGCAAACCTGGCAGTCTGGCCAAAGATGAGCCACAGTCACGTCCTGGGACTTCTTTGCAGAGTGTGGTCTGGCAGTGTCTGAGTGAGGAGGTGATGAGCTTTCAAGTGAGTCCTATCGCCATGTGCCGTTCTGATGGCTGGGTGAAAGGAAGGAGTCTCTGTAGTCCTTTTGGTAACACGGTGATTGCAAGAAGGACGGACTTCTGCTCCTACAAGTTTGTAGTGGGTTGGGTTTTTTTTGTTTTTTTGTTTTTTTTTTTTAATTCACACCTAAAACTGGGTCGTTGCTTGTCTAGAAAGACTGGCTGGTTTCCAGAGCCTGGCATAAGCTCTACTGTGAGACAGAAACAGGATTTTGGAGAATTTAAAACTACTTGTGGTTGCTCTAGCCCATAGTCGCTGCCAATATACACTGTGAGGGATATTTTGAGATTGTTGCAGCCCTGTTATCCCTGACTGAGTTACAAGTAAAGGTACCAATAGCATTTATTCATTTATTTACCAGCAGGAGGAAAGTCTGTAGCCCCTGTTACTGCTCGGAGGCAGGAAAGGATCCCCTGGGGAAAGCAGTGGGTTGAGTAGAGAGGAGACGAAAGAGAAGAGCTTTTTCATTGCCACTTCTGAAAGCCTATGTGGGTTGGGGTTCCTTTCTTAAAGCTGATGGGTCTTCGCTTGCCTCCTGCTTGACAGGAGGAGGTGCTTCTTCCTCCCTCTGCCGTGTAAGGCTTTCTCTTCTTGCCTCGTGCCACCCTGCAGTCTCCTGCCTCAGTATCTGGTGGTGGCCCTCTGCCAGGGGTGGCTGTTGCCTTCTGGCCTTGGGTTTTGTCAGAGATGATTGGCGTTAACGTGCTCAGCAAGCAGCCTGATCATAGTGGGCGCTGCTGGTTTTAAATGGGGAGAGCTAGCAGTCAGAGGGAGGTAGGCTGCCCTTCTGCCCCTGCATGCATACCCATTCTTCTCAAACTGTGTCTGGCTCTCGAAGAGAGAAACACATCGCTGCTTCTTTTGGAGTCATCTTTGACTCCCTCGCCTCCTTTGGTTAGGCTTTGTTTTGCTGGACTCTCGCATATTTGGGCTGCAGTTGTTTTATGACAACCAGACATACCCAAGATAAGGACATCTTATGTCACCAAGGAAAGTATCGGTGGAATCCTTTTGTTGGTCTGTAGTACTTGAATTACAGAGTTTGTGGCTGTAGGACTCCCTTTGTGCTTCGAGTTAGTTGAGCCCGTTATCTCTGACAGCGTTTTGTCTGGCAGAAGTGCACGAGCCATGCCTGTCCTCACACACTTTATGAGCTATTCTTGACTGGTTCGTGGTCTACACAGGACGCTTCTAAAAATATAGTTGTTTTTCATGCTGTTGAAGTAACTGTTTTGTTTCACTGTGATTTTGGGGCTAAGAGGATGGAGGGCATGTGCTTTATCTGCTCTTCAATAGAGTGGTTCTTTCTCCCCAGGCGGTTTCAGCTGGGTCAGATCATCATCCCACTAGCGCTTAGTGGTGCTGTTGTTTTGGGCGTGCACATGGTCAGAGTCGTCGTACGGCGGTTGAGGACCTGCACCCGTACTGGATAGATGCATGTGAGAAGGGAGAGGGCATTCACCTGGAGAGATGTCCTGGATTGCTGAAAGCATCGTGATGAACTATGATGCTTTTTATTCCTGCCAGTTTTTCTCTCAGATGCTGTGAGATCGTGCGTTGCCTTTGTGCAATTTGTTTGCTTTCACGGACAATAGTTGCATTAGTGAGACTGCTGGAGTGCTTGAGCTACAAAGAAGGATTGCGAGGCTGGTTGGCTGGCTTGGGCTGAGAGCTGCTGGCAGATCACTAGTGTGGTTTACGGTAATAAACTTCTTTAAGAGCACCTGCCTTGGCTGGGATAAGTGAATGGATTTCTTTTGCCACCCTAGCCTGTAAAATTTTACAGCTATGAAGGAGCCACGTGCTCTTTATCTGGAAATTGTCAGGTTGTCTTTCTGGTGCGGTGTTGACTTGTGGTATTGATGCAAGTCTTGTTCTCAGACAGCTGCTCCAAGAAGTCAGGATGGCTTGGTAAGTAAGAGATGTACCTCCAGTCTGTGCACCGTCCATGGCACGTGGTCCAAGAAGTAACACGAAGAGAAGGGTTTCTGCTCTGATAATGTGACGGCAGCCTTCAGAAACTGGTGGACACTGGTGCGTCGGTTCACTTATCCCAGCCTTGAGGTGTTAGATGCTCTTCGTGTTCTTCTGGAAGTGCTGTTTGCAATGCTGGTCTTCTTGTGCCAAATGGAAGCAAGTGTTTAAAGAACAAAATGGCTGGTTACTTTGTAAATTAAACCCAATGAAAATGCTCTTACTGCAACTTCTTTTGTTTTTGTGGCCCTGATACCTGTTGAGCTGAATTCACAAATTCGCTTTTGTGCTGGATACATTTGCGGCATCTAATACAGTTTTGCCTTTTGCATGATTTCTTAAGGAACGCTTGCAGCTTACATGCTGTGTGGGTGACGTGTTGGTTTGGGGCTTGAAAATTAATGTGTATGTTTCTTTGTTCAGGGAGAAATAAAACCAGTTCTGCTGTCAGCGGGACCCAGGTTCTAGCAGAAAGGAGCAGCCGGGAAGGATCTGCCCAGAGGATGCCTCGGCAGCCAAGTGCAAGCCGGCTGCAGAAAGCAGGAGCTTCTGGGAAGAGCAGTGGAGGAGGCAACAGCACCTAAATAAGGCCCTTGGAACCGATACGTTTTGATGCTTGACGATGTATATAAACTGTGCTTATTAAAACTGCTTATGTTGTGTGTATTAACCTGAGAAACGTGATTTGTAATACATGGGACAGAGCTGTTTCTTATTTCCAAAACTTCCTTTGGCACTGCAGACTACTAGGGGGTGCCTGGGGCAAAGCAGGAGGTGTGAAGCCTAGAAAGACCCTGGATAGTGCTCAAGTTCCTCCTGAGAGATCATGACTGTCTTACAAGCCAATGCTTCTTGCTGCCTCCTTCCCTAAAATCCATTTTGATATGTTGATGCTAGTTGCAACAGCAGAAGTCTGTCTGGCTGAATTAGGAGGTGAATAGTGCCGGGGTAGGTCCTATATTGGTATCTCTGAGCCCTGCAGTAATGGTCGCTTGCACTGGGAACCCCACTGTTTGGTGGGGGTGCGTTCTTGTACTTCAACTGGTGGTTGCCCTGTTCCCTTCATGGATGTGCACCTTAGTGTGAAAACCATTAGTCCTTCCAATGATGCTAATGTGTTTATTCACTTATAAAGTGTTACAGAAACCTTTCCCTGATGAGCCAGGTTAAAGGAGGAGATGATGCCAGGTAGGGAGAGAATCGCTCCATCACTTAGCGTAAGGGACCTGCAAGTAGCTAGAAGAGGTG
The DNA here is from genome assembly GCA_011057875.1 of Pterocles orientalis. Classification (NCBI taxonomy): domain Eukaryota; kingdom Metazoa; phylum Chordata; class Aves; order Pterocliformes; family Pteroclidae; genus Pterocles; species Pterocles orientalis. Next base: position 74,127 of record WKFP01012794.1, on the reverse strand, counting down.
AGTGGATTTGTTAGAGCTGGTGTTGCTGTTCATTCCAGAGCAGATGCAGGCAGGGGGTGTGCCTGCTATAGCCTTGGTAGCTCAGGAGCTGTTAGTGAAATCCAGGGGTTCCCTAATTAGGAGAAAGCACATCCATTCTTTGATGGTGTTTCCTAGACTGGAGGAGGTCTCGTGAACCTGGTTCAACAGGTGCTTGAATCTATTCCTGACCAAGAAGAAGAAATACTGGAGAGTATTTCTTTTGCACAAGTTTTTGGGCAGAATATGAATGATGCTACCTTATAGATTCCTCTTGAACAATGTAGCGGATTGGCTTACTTATTTTTTTTTTTCCTCCCCTCTGACTAGGCTTAAGGCTATCGTTAACCTAAGGAAGGTGGTGTGTTCACAGCATGCGGCAGCAGGAGAGACTACCTGAGCGTGGGCTCTCCATGGACTGGAGTTCCTTCAGGGAATACCCACTTGCTGTGGCAGGGGGGCATCCAGAGGGACCCGGACAGGCTGGGGAGGTGGGACCGTGCAAACCTCATGGAGTTCAGCAGGGCCAAGTACAAGGTCCTGCACCTGGGTCAGGGCAATCCCAAGCACAAACACAGCCTGGGAGGGGAACAGATTGCAGTAACACACCTTGAAGCTGTGCTGCAGGAAAGGCATTCAAAGGAGATAGCTTCCAGCCTTTTTTTTTTTTCTTTATCTCATGCTCTGATCTTGTAAGAAAGTGTACCTACTGCCTTACCCCCACCACCTCCCGCCAAAAAAACCCCCATAGCCCAAACCCTAAATTGTATTATACGAACTGGGTAGCTGTAAGTGGAATTTGCTGGTGAAAAACAGCAGCCGAAGGGCTCCTAGAAGAGCCATTATTGATGTTCTTTGTCCCTGGAACAGGGGTAAGCAGACTTGAGATGCGATTGAAACCACCTCAGTGCAGTACCTTTCTTGAAAATAAAGAGTACCTAACAAAAAGGGTTCTTGTCTGCACAGTCACTGCTTCTCTCTTTAGTTTCATACCTGCGTTTCTTTTGTTTATCCCTCTCCAGCTTGGGATACCTCCTCTGTTGTACCTCTCCACCCATCTCCGAGCCACTGCTGCATCCTCCTGAGCTCTGCTGCACACTCCTCAGCCTGCAGGAGCACCTTTTTTCCCTGGTGTCCCCTTTTTCTGGGCAGATGGTCCTTGTCTTCTTTCCCATCTACCTAGCTGAATAAAAGCGCTCAGTGCATGCTTTTATATCCTGGTCCTTCAAAACATCTGCAGCAGGTGAGGCACCCCTGGTGCTTGTGTTGTTGCTTTTGAGCTTTTGGAGCACTTTGATCTGAGGGCTTCTCCACTTTGCTCTTTTGCCCAACCTGGCCACTTTCTGTGGGGCAATAACTGGCTTGGTGGACGACGTAGGAACAGTGGAAGTAATTCTCCTTGCCTTTCAGTGTGGTCTCCCAGCGTGACCCCGCAGTCTCACTGAGGCGATAGACCTGGATGGGTGGACAACAGGATGAATGGAAAAATGGGCAGAGCTGCAGGTAAGTTGAGAATGCAGCTAACCCATCCAGAAGGGTGCAAGGAAGGGGACCTCGTCTCGGTTCAGACCAGCCTGAATTTTCTTGAGTGTGATGGTGACACAGCACGGGGCACGTTCTCCAGCAGGTGTTGGAGCAGGTATCCCTGCCAGGGCAGAGGCTTCTCTCCAGAGTTTTGAGTGTTGGATGGAGCCCTGCAGTGCCAGGCTGCCGGGAGTGCCTGGAGCCTCTCCCAGTCTTTCCTGCCGGAGCTGTGTTGTAGTTGAAGACCTGTGTTATTAAGTGGAGGAAGCAAGGAGGCTAAGCAGCATCAGAAAGAGACAGACAGGACCTTCTCAGACCCTACACGTCGGGGTTGCTGGACCTCAACTGCAGCAGGGAGGCACAGGCAGAGTCTAGCATGTCATAAGTGGAAACTGAGGGAGGCAAGGGCTGGAAGCTGATGACTTCTGGCACCAGGTGGCAGACTCCTGCTCCACCTGAAGGCTTGCTGCAAGGGAGCAGGCTCACTGTTCTCAAAGCTGAGGAGGAGCTGGGTGTGCTTTCAAGTGAACTGTCTGGGCTAACTGGCCCTAACCATGCAAGACCACCAGGAGGAAGCAGCAGGTGACAGTGGGTGACTCCCTGCTGCAGGGTACCGACGTGACTTATCCAGAGAAGTGCACAGTGTGTGGGGGTCCCAGGTCTGGGGTGCTGTGAGAGACTGCCAAAGCTGGTCTGACCCTCTGGCTGTCACCCCTGCTGTCCTTCCCTGGCGTCAGTGACACTCCCAAGAACAACCTGGAGAGTATAAAACATCCCTTGGGGCTGGTGGATGCAGACAGGCTTCCCCTGGGAGAATTCCCCACAGCAGGGGTGCAGGCAGCCCCCTCCCTTCCCTGCGGGACAACATTAGGTTACGTGGTTAAAGGCTCCTCTCTATGGGCAAAGAGAAGCGGAGGAGCAACGAGAGGTGGAGGAACCCTGGGAAACCTCCACACCACCGGTGAGCTGTCTTGCCCCACTTGGTGTGTGACAAGGAAGGTGAATCTTTTGTGATCCCCTAAAAAGGAGTATCAAATGGACTCGCGGATACCCTGGTCAGCAGGGCCACAGGGTCAGTGGAGTCAAACAATAACTCAGAGGAACGGTACCACAAAATTTTATTGAATTTCTCTAACAACTGCAAAAATGTTACAGGTCAGCTGTTCAGGGTCAAGCACCAGATAACACCTATCAATTATCTGGGGGTAAAATCAGATAGATAGAAAATAGAGTAGGAAAGAGTTGGGAGAGAAGAAAGAGGGGGCAGAGAGAGAAAGAGACAGAGATATCACCACCCGGGTTCCAGTGGTGAAGGTCTTGGTCTGCAAGTGATGGGTCGACAAGAGTAGTTGCTTGTGCTTCACCTGTTGTATGGTTTGGTCTGTCCAGGACCACCCCTGGGAGTGGTGACAGCCCTGTACCCAGGTTGCCTTCCCCTGCCAGGGTGATGAACCCCAGCCCCCAGCAACCATGCCCCACCCCAGCAGGTGTGCCTGTCACTGAAAATTTTGTTAGACGTAACAGCTTGGCATTGTCCAGTCACAGAAGAGCCTTTTCTGCAGACATGTTCTGCCCGAGTTATCTGAGAAAAATAGATTCTGATCAGTCACATGAGCCCCTGACCCGGCTGCTTCCAGGGCTGTCCATGGGCCAGGAGGTGGCACTATCACGACGGTCAACGCGGGCAGCTCCCCAGATAACCTCTTGGACTGAGGGGGGTGACTCCCTAGGGCTGGGGGATACATTATGGATCGCAAAGGAAGGACATTTTGGGATTGCACAAGACTTACAATGGGATATTTAGAAAAAAGAACCAAAGATAAGGAAAAAAATGCAGAGGGTAGGGGCTTGTGCATACATATATATAGGCAGAGTAAGACACAGCATACTGAAAGCAGAGTGGCGCAGCGGAAGCGTGCTGGGCCCATAACCCAGAGGTCGATGGATCGAAACCATCCTCTGCTAACCGCTCTTTTCTTTTTTTTCCTCTTTTCTGGGTTCGTTGATTATTTTTAGCCTGCCTCCAACCCAGCCCCTGCGTTGCGCGGCACCGGCGAGGGCCCTGGGAGGTCCCTGAACAATCTCTGCCCGAGACAAAACAGAGCACTAAGCGAGAAGGGAGGGGAAAAAAAAATCCTTGGCCCGTACGGGGATCGAACCCGCGACCTTGGCGTTATTAGCACCACGCTCTAACCGACTGAGCTAACCGGCCACGACGCTTATGCTTTAACCTCACTCCACTCCCTGTCGGTGCCGCGCGGGGGAGTTGGGTGGCGTTGGGCGGGGCTGCCTCCGTTGCCTGGGGGGAAAAGGTGCGGGGAGAGCAATAAATGAACCGCTTAGCAGAGGATGGTTTCGATCCATCGACCTCTGGGTTATGGGCCCAGCACGCTTCCGCTGCGCCACTCTGCTGTGGCTGTTGCTAGGTTACTGTGTTCCCTGGACACATCCTTCTCCATCCTGTCCCCATCCTGTCCCCTTCTCCCAGTGCTGGGGTACGCAGCAACGGGGGGACCCGCGGGGCTGGGCAAGCAGAGGCGAAGGAACACACTGTGGCGTGTCGCTGTCCCATCTGCTGCTAAGAGCTCTGACCCTCTCCTGGGGACTGGAGACAAAGTTCCCCCCTTCCCGTGTTGCCGAAAGCTGAACAGAGAAACAGTTTCTCACAAATTTGGGGACAAATTGCAATACTGCTGGCATTTGGGAGGCTTAAATATTTTTTGGGAAAAAAACAAACCAAAACAAAAAGAGAACATAAAGCCTGGGACTGGGGCCACTCAGCACATCTCACACCACGTATCCACCTCAAACTGCATCAGCAGCTCCATGGAACAAGACTCAGGCACAAAAGGAGGACACCCTGTCATCTCCTTATTTTGGAGAAGAAGCTGAGGCTGTCACCCACATGCTTACCCGGTCCACAACCTGTTTGGCCTTGTGGTGGGCTTCTGGCAACAACTACCTGTCTTTCTCCCTCTCCGCTCCCACAGCCCGTTTCCAGTGGGTGCAAGGAAGCAGGGTGGACCTCCTGGGGATTGGCATTATGTCACACCGGTGGTACACAGAACTTCTGGCTAAGCTCTTTCCTCTTGTGTCTGAGGATGACAATCCCCAAGAGCAGCCAACACCATCAAGATGTTCCTGCCTTGTAGCACATCGCTTCAGGCATCTTGTTGGATTTTATTGATGGACTTGACTGCTGGCACCCAGTCCACGATGTTACAGCCAGATCTTGTGCTGGTGCCAAAGTCAGGCCTGTCACAAGCCACAGCTGTGTCCCCTGGTCCTGCCTGCCTAAGCCACCTTGGTGCACAGGACCTGCTAGGGCACTGGAACAAACAGCAGCAACACACCATCTGCAAATGCTTTACCCTGATCGCCCAAGGACGTCCGCCAAGCACCCAACAAGGGCTTAACAGAGGGACTAGGATTTGACTTCCAGAACATGAAGCTTTTCCCTCAGGAGATCGGAGGAAGAAGGTTTTGCCCTTAAGCAAAACGGAAGAGGAGGTGATGGAGGACCTGACACAGCCAGAAGGAGAACTGACTGGAATGTAAACAATGGAAAGATCCAGATGTAAACAAGGGAACAAATTCACTAGAAAATAGTGTGCTGTTTTTAGTTAATAGCCAGTAGAAACTTTTGTAGATGACATATTCACAGTAGTAAAGACTATAAAAGTAGTTGTAAAAGCAATAAAGTGATGATTCTTCACCGCCTACCGGAGTTTGCTCTTCGATCCCGCCGCTACAGGGCCATGCCCGGAGAAGGGGACTGCTCACATTTGAGCCATGTCTGAGTCCGAGAGCTGGGTTGCTGCAGAAGGTGCAGATAGGGGCATATAAGGGCATAACTTTTTGACCCTGAAGACAGCCAAGCAGTGGAACAGGTCATGCAGGGAAGTTGTGCAGCCTTTGTCCTTAGAAGTTTTCAAGACTCAGCTGTATGAAGCCCAGAATAATGTGGTGTGACCCCCACAGCTGACCCTGCTTCGAGGACAAAGTGGGACTCTCGCAGAAGGCATAAGTTAGTTCTGCACTTCACTCACACAAGAGAAGCAGCAATACATATTATTTATATAAACCAGCGAGTTAGCAAAGTTCAGAGGTTAACGCACCAATGATTTAACAGGATTTGATGGCAAGGTGCAGTGGATTATTTACTGCACAGAGGACAGGGTCAGACAAAACTGTAAGGGAGACCCTCTCGTTGAGTCATGAGGTTCAGAAAGGACCCCTTTGATCTCTAAACTCCTTCTCAGAGAGGAGCCCAGGTGTGGCTGGATCCAATCCTAGTCCCAGACTTGGTCAACAGTTTATGTCTAAAGGATTATATACGTGCAGTCAATCCCTTACATCACCTAGATAAGATTTCATTAGCACGCTGCTAATCACTTACCGAGAATCTATTGCAGCAAGGAATCTCTCAACCTCAAGTAGTAACCTTGAGAGGTGTCCCTACTCAAGGGGAGATCCTAGTGTGCATCCGCTGCTGTGCAGGAGACCTTAACGGGCCCGGGGTTGTTCACTATTGACGGAGTAAGATGATTGACTCACAGTCAAGTTTGCACACCAGCCTTATTTCGGTTAGTGCATGCTCAGCTTGCCCTCAGTTGTTGAGCAAGATGCACAAGACAGCCTTTGGTTATCGTGGTGTGATCTGTCTCTCCCAAATCTATCTACTCAGAGCTGGATGCAGCTATCGCAACCAGACGCATCCATTACGACCACCACTGGTGGTTATCACTTGAACAGGGATGCCGGACACAAAGATCAGGTTGTTGGGCGGGGGGAAGCACACTGTCACAGGGACTGGAGATCTGCTGGGGCCACCTCACTCATCTCTGGGTTGTTCTGGCTCGAGAGCTGTGTCTGTGTGCTCTGCTCACCTGTGGCATCTAGGAGAACCTGCTTGTTCCTGCAGCCCCTGCTCGTACCTTTCCCTTGGGGCTGCAGCGCTTGCCCTGCCTCTTCCCCGTTCCTCCACACTTCTCCCACTTGCTGGAGTGGCAGTCCCCAGCTTAGGGGGGATATCAGATAGGAGACATTGGCAATTTTTGCTTTTCTAGACTGACAAAAGGTGGACACACAACATGGGAAAGCACCTGGTGAGGTGAAAGGACCTGTATTTCCAGTTCAAAATGTGGGAAATTTCCCATGTAAATTCTTCCTGCCCCAGCCCACTCCCTCCCCAGCAAGCCTTACCAGTTCCATACCTAAATCTCCCTGCTCCCCACACGTCCCTGCTCGATGTTCTGGCCACTCAGCACATCCTGACACCTAGGTACCTATGTAACCACCTCAAAAGATGGTTTCTGTTCTCCTAAACTTTCTTTTTTCTGCCCCATCTGGGGCTTTTCCTAGCACACCCTCCCCTCCTTTCCCTCCCACTGCTGAGGCCAGGCTCATTAGGAAGAGCCCAGGCAACACGAAGACAAGGATGCAGAAAACAGGCATGTACGCACATTTCCAGCCCAAGTGTCCACCAGCCAGCAGTCCTTCACCTCCCTGAAGTGCCTTCCCACTAGTAGTGGGTGGCTTTTTCCCACAGCACAGCCTGACAGCCCAGGGAAATCCTCTTTCTGGAGTCCTTTTTAAGGCAATTCTTCCCGGAGGTTTTCTCATGTCTCATCACTCCACTGCTGCATCCTGGGATACCGTTTTGTTTCATACCTGTGTTCCCACACCGCATGAATGGTTCTGGAGCTGTACCTCTCTGATACATTTTTCAGCTACCCAGGAGTAATTCTTCCTGGTGCTGGTTTGCAAGGATTTGCAAATAACAACACTCACTTCTTACAGCCAGCGGGATCATCCTGGAGAGATTTGAAAGCCATCTGGACATGATCCAGGGCAACTGACTCTAGGTGGCCCAGCCTGAGCAGGGGGTTTGGACCAGATGACCTCCAGAGGTCTCTTCCAACCTCAACCGTTCTGTGGTTCTGTGACATCATGTGACGGGATCCCTTACCACCCACACACAGCCAGAGATGTATCACGCTCATCTCCCTGGGAGAATAATGGACACAGGGCCATGGACCCTGGATTCAGTTTCCTGAAATTCTTCTGGTACGGCAGTTGGAGGAATTTTGGGTACACCACAGTGTACATCCCTTGACTCAGCTGCGATCTGGAACATCTTGAGCTGCCTGCAGTCCCCATTATTGTTACATTTGGGTTGGCAGATATAACACAGGCTTACGGGAAACTCAAACCTTTTTGCACTGGCACCAAAATAAGGTGATGTAGGACATTTCCAGCAGGTTCCTTCCAGTTGTTCACTCCTTAAATGCTTCTGATTGTATTGACTAGATTGTCATTGACTTTGGTGGGCATGTAGGTGCTGATTTATGTATAGATGCTGATCATCAGTGCCGTAATCTTGAACTTAATCCTGTCCCTGTTTCTGGCCAACTGAATCTCTCTCCTTACTCTTTCCTTTCTGGGGGAGGAACTGATGACCATGGGATGAACTATATCAATATGCCAGCAATCTGTGTGTTTTTCCAGAAAATATACACAACTCTTTTTTCTGCCTTTGCTGGAATTTTGCTACAAGTTTGGTTTATGTATGCTGGATTCGTGTCTTCTTATGACAGTGATTTATTTTAGACATGCTTGAAAGCTAACCACTGTGTAGAAGAAGGGGAAAAAGCTTAAACATTTTGTAGCTAATGTACAGATTTTACGGCTTATTTCTGTAGTCTCTGTAATATTTTGGTCAGTAAATACATTAATTTATTCGTTATATATAATATGTACATTTCTCAGTTTTTCCAACAAAAGCTAAAATGTCCAAACCCTTTACGGACTTTGAAGAATGCATTAATTCTTTGATTTTTAACCTTTCAAGTGTGAACAATTTTCAGAAAAGCAGGGAGACTATGCAGGCAAAGGTGCCTTGCTGAAGAATTGTCTTCTCCCAAATGTCTTCTTCAGGGCATGCTTTACTTCTTTGTTCCGTAAGCTGTAGATGATTGGGTTCAGCATAGGAGTTACTACTGTGTAAGAAAGAGCCACCAGTTTCCTGCTGTTTGCCAAGAAGCTAGACTTTGGCTTTAAATGTATCAAGCCAGTTGTGCAGTAGAACAGTGTCACCACCACCAGGTGAGCAATGCAGGTGAAAAAAGCTTTGCGTCTTCCTTCAGCAGATGGCATTTGAAGGATGGTATGGATTATCTGGATGTAAGAGGCTGCTATCAAGATAAATGGGATCAAAACAATTATAACAGTAGCAATGAACACAAGAAGCTCGAATAAGTATGTGTCTGAACAGACCAGGTCCAAAACTGGAGCAATATCGCAGAAGAAATGTTCAATCTCCTTTGAGCCACAGAAGGGGTAGCTAAATAGCCAACCAGTGAGTCCCGCAGAAAGTGGAACACCAGCAATCCAGCATGCTGTGACCATATGAAGACACACTCTCCTGTTCATCGTGATGGTGTAGTGCAACGGATGGCATATAGCCACGTATCGGTCGTATGCCATGGCACCCAAGAGGAAACACTCAGAAGTGATGAGGAATATGACAAAGTAAAGTTGTAGGGCACAGGCAAAGAAGGAAATTACCTTTCTCTCCAACAACAAATCCGCAAGCATCTTGGGCACAATGTTTAACGTAAAACAAATTTCAATCAAAGCCAGGTTTTTGAGAAAATAATACATCGGGGTGTGCAAAGCAGGGTCAGCAGTTGCAACTATGATGATGAGAAAGTTCCCTGTCATCGTGATTAGGAACATCACCAGAATTGCCTCAAAGAGGAAGACCTGAAGAGCAGCGAGGTGGGAAAAACCTTGCAAGGTGAAGTAGGTCTGGTTTCTGAGCTCTGGTGCTTCCACAGCTTCCATGTGAAAGAGCAACTACACAGCCTGTATAAGCCAACAAGGAAGATGTGAGAAGAAAAGCCTTTAGAGGGATGAAGAGCTGCTCTGAAACTGATTCCATTATTTCATAAGTGGGACAATCAAATGTAGTTGGGCAAATAACATTTTGAGAGGCACATTAAAGAAAAGCAACACATGATAAAAACGAATAAGACCAGGCAATGAGCTTCAGTGCAAAGAGCTAGGGTTTTCCTTATAATTTGTGTTTTCCCTTTTAACTAAGCTAAAATGTTGTCACATTTCAGGTCAACTGGCATTTTCTGAAACATGTTTTCATCAACAATTCACCTATTTTATTTTCTGTGTGCAAAATACGAATTCATTTCCTACAGAAGTGAAATCTAATTTCATTCTCCACTCTATTTTTAGAAAAAAAATTTCCCCTGTTTTCACACAAATGCACATAAATAAAGGAGACTAAAAATGTTGATGGTGCAGCCATATGTTTGAAGCTTGAAGGATGGACAGAACGTGTTTTAATATTTGGTCTCATCACGGCTAAAATATAAAATATTGACCTCCTGATTTTGTGATTTTTTTTAACTATCATTCTTTATTCAGTGCCACTGGACAATTGCTTATGAATTCAGTATTGCAAGGAACTTATATCTTGTAGACCATTTGCAGTCTACATGTTTACAGCTAGATAATTGTGATGTAAATAATAATATCCAAGATAAACACTTTAATTACCTTCTCAGCTTACATGCCTTTGTGCCAGCTACAACAGTAAGTCAGAAATCCCAATTGCATTTCTCAGTTAATCCAGTTATCTTTATTGGTGTCACTATCTGCGGGTGCCATTCATATCAGTACAGAAAGGAGCAACTACACGTATTGTGGAAGGCAGTATTAGCTGGGAAAGGTCCTCCCCGGCAGTTTGCAGTTAAGGCACCCTCCATCCTGCACTTTGATTATCAGCACTGGTTCACCTTCCTGTGTTCCTTCACAGTACAGTGAAGCCACAAGTCGGCGTTGTGATAAAACACAACCCCTTTCAGTATGTTACCGTCTTGACCTGTGTTCCCTGTGACCTTCTCAGTGGTCCTCTTCTGGAGTCTCTTCTATTTATCAATCTCTTTCTTGTATAGAGGGATTCCAAAATGGGACACCTTCCTCCACAGGTGGCCTCGCAAGTGCCAAGCAGAGAGGAATGGGTGCCCCATCCCTGGAGGGGTCCAAGGCCAGGCTGGATGAGGTTTTGAGTAGCCTGATCTGGTGAGAGGTGTCCCTGCCCATGGCAGGGAGGTTGGAACTCGATGATCTTTAAGGTCCTTTCCAACCCAAACCATTCTATGATTCTATGATTCTATGATGTTTTTGCCCAGCTGGTTAGCTCTTGCTAACACAGCTGGCTAAGCATTACTCCTCTCCAGTTGTCGTGGGTTAAGCAGTGCTTAACCCATGACACCAGTGTAGGAACATGCTGCTGGCTCACATTCAGCTTGCCAGCCACCACATCCTTTTCCTCCCAGGTGCTCTTCAGATGGTCAGTCCCAATCTATATCTACGCATTTTTTGTGCCACAGCCAGGACTTGCCGTTTGTCTTGAACTTCATTAAGTCCTTGTGTATGCTTTTCTTCCTCTGTCCACAAATTTCTGTCATCTGTCATCTCCTGAGGATGTTCTGCACCATAACGTGCCAGTCACTGATGAAACAGCACTTGCCCCAGTATCAGCCCATGAAGAATGCCTCTTGTAGCCAGCTACCAGCTAGACTCAGATTGTTGACCACTATCCATGACAACCTTGATGTTCCAGACCATCCTAATGTTTTCCCACCTGGTTTAGATCTTCCCAGTTTGGCTACAAGGCTACTATATCAAGAATTGCTGAAGTCATTAAATGATCCCCACCCTGTCCTTACCCACTCTGAGCTAGTCATCTCCTTGTGTAAAGGTGGCATGCTGGTCAGGCATGACGTGCTTTTGGTAAATCTGTCCTGTTACACATCGTTTCCTGCCCTTCGTGTGCCTAGACATGGCTTCCAGGAGGATTTGCTCCACATTCTCCTTCGAGGCTAGGGTGAGGCTGACATTCCTCAGATCTTTTTTGTTGGCCTGCTTGAAGCATGCACGTTTGCTTTTCCTCTGTCACTGGGAACCTAACCCAGATGACAAATATCAGTCTTGCAATGGTATCACCCACTTTCTTCAGCACCTTCCGCTGCATTCATGGGTTTGGGTAGGTTCAATTTACTGAAATACTCTATAACTTGGTTGTCCTCTGTTGTGGGTAACATCTGCCTTTCCCACGCTGTGCAACTACTTTGTTTCTTTTTTTTAAAAAAGTCCCATTTCAGAGCAGGGAAGATATATTTTTTAAAAAGTCCATATTTTTACAAGTGAAATATTTTCCTGAATGATCAAGACAAGCTTTTGTGTTGTTTCTGCAAGTAACCATATGACAGACACCAACAGCTGAGGTACCCATTTATGTTTCCCTTAGAAACTATGAGTGGAAACAAAAACTCTCAGATGTCATTCTTCAGAAGCAATCTAAAGTAAGCTAATTGCTAGAAGTACTTAATTATCTTACATCTCCATGGAAGTCTTAACATATAGCTCAGACATCACTGTGTACATTGCATACATCTGGAGTTTTCAGATGCATTTTCTTCTACCCTTTAAAAACATTTTTTTTCTTGAGCCATCTGTACTCACAAGCAATTTTTCTTGACAATTTTCCTTATCAAATAGTATAGAAAATACCAGTGTACCTCAATTTTCATGAGAAGCAATCCAGAGTTTCTGATACAATGCCTTTGTTCATGGTCTCAGATACTGGGATACCTTTTTCTGCCTTTTGGGCAACACTTCACGACTGTGAGTAGCTTCCCGTAGGATCCCCAAGAATGAGTGAGGTTCAGCTCTGAGCTACATGCTATCTTACATTGCTTCCTGACATAGGAACCCTCTCTGGATTCATTACCAAATATACTCAGAAGACAAAACATCTCCCTTGGTATTTTAGCAGACTGTGAA
>WKFP01012794.1:19266-54555 GCA_011057875.1 Pterocles orientalis | reverse complement strand
CCACCCTGTCCTTACCCACTCTGAGCTAGTCATCTCCTTGTGTAAAGGTGGCATGCTGGTCAGGCATGACGTGCTTTTGGTAAATCTGTCCTGTTACACATCGTTTCCTGCCCTTCGTGTGCCTAGACATGGCTTCCAGGAGGATTTGCTCCACATTCTCCTTCGAGGCTAGGGTGAGGCTGACATTCCTCAGATCTTTTTTGTTGGCCTGCTTGAAGCATGCATGTTTGCTTTTCCTCTGTCACTGGGAACCTAACCCAGATGACAAATATCAGTCTTGCAATGGTATCACCCACTTTCTTCAGCACCTTCCGCTGCATTCATGGGTTTGGGTAGGTTCAATTTACTGAAATACTCTATAACTTGGTTGTCCTCTGTTGTGGGTAACATCTGCCTTTCCCACGCTGTGCAACTACTTTGTTTCTTTTTTTAAAAAAAGTCCCATTTCAGAGCAGGGAAGATATATTTTTAAAAAAGTCCATATTTTTACAAGTGAAATATTTTCCTGAATGATCAAGACAAACTTTTGTGTTGTTTCTGCAAGTAACCATATGACAGACACCAGCAGCTGAGATACCCATTTATGTTTCCCTTAGAAACTATGAGTGGAAACAAAAACTCTCAGATGTCATTCTTCAGAAGCAGTCTAAAGTAAGCTAATTGCTAGAAGTACTTAATTATCTTACATCTCCATGGACGTCTTAACATATAGCTCAGACATCAGTGTGTACATTGCATACATCTGGAGTTTTCAGATGCATTTTCTTCTACCCTTTAAAAACATTTTTTTTCTTGAGCCATCTGTACTCACAAGCAATTTTTCTTGACAATTTTCCTTATCAAATGGATACCTCAATTTTCATGAGAAGCAATCCAGAGTTTCTGATACAATGCCTTTGTTCATGGTCTCAGATACTGGGATACCTTTTTCTGCCTTTTGGGCAACACTTCACGACTGTGAGTAGCTTCCCGTAGGATCCCCAAGAATGAGTGAGGTTCAGCTCTGAGCTACATGCTATCTTACATTGCTTCCTGACATAGGAACCCTCTCTGGATTCATTACCAAATATACTCAGAAGACAAAACATCTCCCTTGGTATTTTAGCAGACTGTGAACGATTTACATTAATGAAAGTTAACTTTTTTTTTTTAATCTCACATGAGTTGAAGCAATAAAGTTAACAATAACTAGGTTAGAATTTGAACTTATAATGAAGTTTAAATAGCGAAGTGTGAGTCTTCATTTGATGGGAATGGGGGGAAGGAAACACCCTTTGCTAGATGCCTGAATTATTAATCAAGTCTGTATTGATGGAGAGAAAGGAACTCCAAACCAAATCAGACCATTTGTTTTAGACATCTGAGGATGGGTATGTCACCTTCTGAATACAGCTGTCTCTTTTTATTATCAGGCAGGTAGCAGCAGCATGTCATTTAGCTGAAACATCTAGAGTTGAATGGATAAATTCAGGTGAAATGGATCCTATTTGAAATACAGCTCTTCAGAAAATTAGAAATTCAGTGTGAGGTTTCCAAAATTAACTTTTCAAAAGTGTCCTAGACCCACATTGAATAAAGTATTTAGTGCAAGGTAAGGAAACCTGGTAGCCAAAGAGAGAGTCACCATACCTAACTCCAGACGTGTAATCCGGTGGTTTAATTGCTCTTGACATACCTAGTGACTTTTAAAATGCTCTAGAGTGTCCAAGATACCTGCTTAAGACTGGCAAATATGATAGAGATCCACAGGAGACCTATCCTGAAACACTACTGGAGACTGACTGAGATGCTCCTGAGTGTCTCGAATGGCACTGAAGATCTGTGTTTGTCAAGCAGTTTAGGTCCTAAATTTCTACATCAGAACTTGTCATAGAGTCACTGGCCCTGTAATCAAAGGAGAGGAACAGATACTTCTAAGATGCAATTCATCACAGCCTCTAAAGTCCAAAGTGTGCAGATAAGTCACAGTGTAGAAATGCCTTTTTCCATTTAGTGAGTATGATGGGAATCGAGACGACTAACACACGTGTGGAGCTTGTATTGCAGACGTCTAAGTGTTAACGGATATCCACGATAGTGAATAAATCAATATAGACATTTCTGGGCCTGGTTAATTTGGCTACGGGACAGATAGGTGTGTATTCTTGAATTCGGAGCTCTAATTAACTGCCTAAACTTAGCTGAGGCATGAGAAATCTTGTCCTGTCTCATACAGCTTTGTGTGGCAAGTGGCACCTATTCCTTCCTATTTTTGCCAATCCCCTCTCCAGCCATTCCGTCCTCCAGACCCCAGGGATGTACCCCATTAGCCATTTCTTGCCTGCTAACTGCTCTCAAAAGCTGTATTTCCCTACTGTGATGGCTACCCCTGTTCCTATGCTGTCTCTTCTCCACTGCTTATTGCACTGCTAGACATTCTAGTGAAGTGTGAAGCTTTGCTAACCACTATTTCTTTTATTTTTTAACATGTTAAATATAAGAACACGCATAGCAGTCAGAATTCCATAACCCATAGAAGATTTCTAAATAGCTCTTCCTAACTGTTATCAAGGACAGTAAAAATACACATGCAAAATAAACTAAATTACCTAATTTCAGGTTGGCAAAGATGGTCCTTTCCATCCATCTCCACTCCTCTCCAGCAAACGTTAACAGAGCAGGCGTTCCTCTTTGGAAGTTGTTGTCATGTTGCTGTGGGAGTTTTGCTTTCACTGTACAGTTTTAATTGTCAGTCCAAATATGGATAGTATTTAATTAGTTTTAGACTGGATGTCTACATTTTGTGTTCTTCTGTAAGGGCTCACAGTTCTTTAGTATATTGAACTGAGCCTTTCTAGAGCATGGTTTATATCAACCAAACCAGACATCCAAGTAGACCAGGTAGATACAGAACAACAGAACTGATTAACCACATTCAGGCAAATGTTTCTTATTCTCTTTATTTGAAGTCAAGGGAGTCCGGGTAACAGTCTTGGATGTAGACTTATACACCATAGATGGAGAAACTAGGAGGAATACAGAACATAAGATTAATAGAAAAATGGTTTATCTGCTATAAATTGAGATTCAACTTTTTCTGAACCGAATTTCAGCTGTAGTGAGAAAAAAGAAAGCAAGCAGGCAGGAGAGAAGATATCGTGCAAGAATACATATATAATGACATTCATGGATTTATTTTGCTTATTTTACAGTATTCACTGCCTATTCATGTTCTTTCTCCATGCTACCTCCCAACTGAGAGCAAGATTATTTACCTATTTTGTTTTCCTATTTATTTAATTTTAAGATGCACAGCTATGTGTTCCCAAGCTTTATTCAAATCAACTATATTCACATGCCATGTAGTTGTGTCTGGACTTGTAACTCATTAAGGGTTATTGCTCCTTTTTTTTTTTTTTAATAGAAAGCAGCCCTCTGAAAGCCAGAAATTTACTTGTCTGTTTTCGCAGAGCTTCCTTTAGTTCTTTATTTCTCAGACTGTAGATGAGAGGATTGACCAAGGTGAGGAAGGTGTAAAACACAGATAGGACTTTGTTCGGAGATACCTGGGTATCATGAGGACGAAGTACATAGACAGTTGACCAGTAGAAAAGTATCACCACAATGAGATGTGAGGAGGAAGTGGAAAAGGCCTTTCTCCTCCCAACAGCAGTAGGAATTCTCATGACCATGATAATGATGTGGAGATAGGATGAGAAGGTCAACAGAAATGGAGGCAGAGAGCACACATGTGCCACAACAGAAGTGACAAGTCCTGCCACGTGAATGTCACTGGGGGAGAGTTTGGTCATTGGGAATGAGTCACAGAAAAAATGTTCAACTTCATTAGGCCCACAGAGATCTAAATTTGAGATCAGGAATGTTAGTACAGAATTGGAGACAAAGGCACTTATCCAAGATGCAGCACCCAGCTGGAGACAGAGCTTGCCATTCGTACGGGATGAGTAGTGCTGGAGTTCGCACACCGCTAGGTACCGATCGTAGGACATCACTGCCAGGAGACAGCTCTCTGCAGCTGCCAAGCAACCAAAAGAAACAGCATCGTGTAAAACACTCGTTGTCTAAAATACTTCTGTTCTCCACCCAGACAGCTAAGCATGTTGGTTAGATATTTGAGCTGTGGCAGATTTCCAAGCAGGCCAAATTGCCCAGGGAGAAGTACATTGGGGTGTGAAGGTGCCAGCTAGCCACCATCAGCACAACGATGAAGATGTTTCCAGTTATGGTCACCATGTAGACTGATAGAAACACCAGGAAGATAAGAGAATCCAGTTCAGGGCCATTCCCAAATCCCAGGAGGAAGAATTCTGTAACAACCGTTTTGTTTTTCCACTCTTGCTTTGTCATAACTTTTGTTCCAGTGACAAAACAAGAAATTTTAACACCAGTCAAGACCTTGACAGTTAAGGCTCAAAAAAATGGAAGTTTCTTTACAGAACAGAGAAGCAAAGAGGAAAAAAGCATTTGCATTATCGGTCTTGTCACTCAATTTCTACAAAGATTTCTCACTTACCAACAGTCCCATTACTTATTACTCCATGTACTGAGAAGAGCACTTAAAACTGAAGCAATGCCTACGCTGCTTCTCTAGCACAAGGGCACTTTCTAACATGTTTCCAGTCTGTACAAGCAAATTAAAAATCAACTTCTTTCATCAGATGCCATTACAAGTTTTGCCACATTCCTTTCTGTTGTGAAAAAAACAAATATTTGGTCTGGTTTCTCCAATATTAAAATAGCCGTATTTCCATTGCTAATATGTATTGAAGCACATTCTATATTCACTTTACATAAGTATGTAGCATGACCTTTAATGTAGACATTTTTCTCATTTGGAAGAGGTTGAAAAAGAATCCAACTTTCACCAACGAAAATAAGTATGAAGAACATCTATACCATCTCCAGCATACGTTCTCCTGCCAAGAAACCCACAAACACACACAAAAGCACCTTCCAGTTGTCTCACCCTTCAGTCTTGTCAACAGGTAGAACAAGGATTCCAGACTTAAGGAGCTTAATTCACCCTAAAACAGACAGCATGAATCATCTCGTGAAAGTACTTACCTCTTGCCACTGAGAAGTCAAGGGGAGTTTAGTTGCCAGACCCTTAATCAGAAAAATACAGTTTGTACTGCTTGCCATGGTGTTCTTTTTGATTTTCCTCTCATACGTACTGAATCACCCCATTCTCCAGATTTCCTTACAAATCCCATTTTCCAAAACTCTTGAGGCTTTGGATGATCTTTTCTAGATTTCTCTTGTATAAAAAAAATAAATAAATAAAAAAATTCTGTGGCTAAATCTAGACACAATACTATGGCTAAGGCTACACCAGAAAGAGAACTGAACAGAGAATCTTCTTACTTTTTCTTCTTCATAGGCTTTTGTTGTCAGCTCTGTTTTTATCCAGATGCACATGGAGTTGGGAGAGGTGTTGGCAATGCTTTAATGGGGTGCATTTTTCAAGCCCTTGTACCTGGCAACACAAATTCCAACCATGACCCTTCACAGAGTGGGAGGGACAATCTTCAGCCCCAGTGTTCCCTAAACACATACTCTGTTCCAAATACAACTTTGGCGGTTTCTTTTAGCCCACTGTCTTCCCAGATCTAGCACTCCAAGTTAGCAGTAGCTATTTGAACCATCTCCAGCAGGATTAACGCTACCTGACTTGGAACAACTGTGACTCAGAGTCCTCTTGTAGTCTACAGAGGAAAGTAATCCCTTTGGACTGTAATCCATCCACTTCATCTACTTTCTATGAGCTGAATCATCTAAGGAAATTATCTATTTCCTTCCACTGACAATAACAGGAGTTTAGATACTAGCTCAGAAGTCAGCTTCTGTCTTGCAGACCGCACCTCCTTTCTGATGCTGCTCCCCACATTTAGGCACTATAGGGAAGTGGCCAGACACTACAGCAGAGAAGCTTATATGAGGACACCCACCCAATGGCTTTCATCTGGACCACTTATAATAACGTGACTTTGTAAGACACACACATTTCTTTCCACAAATCTAATTTTAAATTTTCCTTTAAACTCTTATTCACTCAAACCCCCAGTTTTTAGCCAATTTGCCAACATTTGACAACTGAAAACACTGAAAGTGTGTCCTGTTTCTGTGTCAATCAACAACTTTTCAGACCAACATTGTTTCTTACCTGAAACTATAGGAACATTGAAATTCAATTACAAAATCTTTCACTTCTCAAGCTTTTGCATCCATCTTTATTTTCTCTAAGAGCTTGATTTTCTCATGAAAAAAAAGAATTAGAGCTCCTTGTTTGGCAAAGACACCCCCCCCCCTTAATTTCCATATTTGCCTTTTTTTTTTAGCCAGCTGAATATACCGACTCTTCTTTTCCATTTTGTCAGGTAGAGTGTTCCTCCCTTCACCTCATTCCTTAAAACCTTTTCAGAGCTGAGACTAGTGAAACACCTCAGGGGATAATCAAGCAACAAAAGCCTTGGAGAGGTTGTTGTAGTCAACCTCATATGCACATAAATAACCATTCTTTTCCTGTTTGGAAACTCTGATTGGAATTAGCTTTTTCTTAGCCTACATTTTGATTACTTTTGGGCCTAAATGGGTTAACATTGATAGATAGGATGACATCTGAGTGAAAGGTTGATGATGATCATCATTTCTATCAAGACAGCCCCGGGTTCTACAGGTGTGTTGAAGTCTAAAACTGACTGGATTCAATGCCAGGTAGTTACTCAAATGCCAGTTATTTCAGTCATCCTCTGGAGATGCTGCTCTGTCTTCTTTTTTCTGCAGGGTGACTAGCTGTGGTATCACAAATAGGTGAGAGGATTGTTCTAGGTCCTGGTTTTTAATCTCAGCTTCCGAGCTCGCAATTAAGAAGGCCAGGTAATTTGTAAGTCAACGTTCAGACTACTTGCCCTCCAAGGCCAGAAAGAAATAGCTTGATGAATAAATATCTCCCGGCAAAGCACAACTTTGCATCAGCTTGGTGAGCTTCACAAAGAAAAGAAAAGCACACACACAAGGACATGGGGAATTTCAAATACCACATGAAAAAAGTGAAGTCCCCAAGAAGCAGAAGGGGAAGTTGTATCATGCAAACACCGCTAGAGGGGAGTGCAGTCAAAACAAATTGAAAAATC
Organism: Pterocles orientalis; assembly: GCA_011057875.1. Classification (NCBI taxonomy): domain Eukaryota; kingdom Metazoa; phylum Chordata; class Aves; order Pterocliformes; family Pteroclidae; genus Pterocles; species Pterocles orientalis. Next base: position 47,422 of record WKFP01012794.1, on the reverse strand, counting down.
AATTTCTATCGCAGTGACTTCAGCCTGCGCAGGTGCAGAGCTGGTCGTAGCTGAACTGTAGACTGTCATCTATTTTTATTGCTAACATGAGACGGAATAAATCTGTTTCAAAAATACAAAATCTAACTGTTGACTTTCACTCTCAGTTTCTCACCAAGCAGAGAGCAGAGGCTGTGGAAACTCTTCTCTGAGAGCTACACAGAGTATCTAGTCGATTCTGGATATCCAGATGTGTAGTTAAAATAATCAAAGGTTCAAGAGGCTAAATTTGGGTGAGACAATTCCATTTTCTAAGTGTCTAAGGAGATTTCTGTCAACCTTTTTTAAACCTGAGGATGATTACAGCACTTGCTCAGTAAGTTAAATACTTGAGTCCTAGCTGCCATGTAGCTCAAGGAATCATTACCCCCAGCTCCCTTACTACTGGATGGTACCCTAGTGCCTAGGCTATAGCATGGTCTATCATAGATTCTCTTCCATCGGTCTTAAAGAGTTCTGCCATGAGGTGGAAAGTAATGCAAGGTTCATGAGTGCTGAGAGGGACTCAGCCAGGAACCGTCTGCAGTGATGTCCTGCGCATATCGTGTTCAATGTAAAATGCATTATCTGCTGCTGGGGAAAAAAAGTAGGCCACCAAGAGGAGGTTTTACATATCTCAGGAGGGTACCTACATTTGGGTATCTGGTACTCTTCTGGATCAAGGAAGAGAGCACAAAATGAAGATTTTATGAATTGTGATTGTTCAGAAGCATTCGTATCGTAACCATATAGCTCTGAATTGCTTTTGGATACTGTTTCAGCCAGGTGTCCCACCGGCATTTAGACAAATAAATGTTTTGCCAATACTGATAGCATCTTCCTGATGGATTTATGAAAATTTCAATTTGCTTTTGAACAATGAGATTACCTGAAACACAGGGCAGCCAGCCATACCGAGCACTAGTGAGCAGGCACTTGAGACAGGTAGTAAAAATGAATGCTTTTGGGCTGTACAAAGGAATTGCAGCAAGATGTATAAGAGCTCCTCACTTTACCTCTTGGACATGGGTGGAAACCTTTGCAAAGATAAACACAAGGAAAAATACATAACCACAAAATGAGATTTCTGCTCACCTGAACCTGAAGGTTAAGACATCCTCTGGCCAAACATGACACAGAATAAACTCAAGTTAACTTTGCTTCACGTGGAGCTTTTCCTGTTACATGAAACTCAAACTATGTTATGCATATTGAAAACTGGATTCATTTATTTAAGCCTGACACTTAAAGTGTTATTTTAGGTTCATTTGGGTTTCTTTTCCTGCCTGCGTTTTCCTGAAGGAGGATGCAGGTCTATAGCAAGAATTGTGTCATGTCTGCCATCAGGCTGCAGAAATCTCAGACAGAATAAATCTACATTCAAGTAGCTGAACCCTGCACTCAGCCCCAGAATTGAGCACTTAACATCGCAGTTTCTACCTTGTAGACCTGTACATGTGATTGTGATGTCTGAGCTCCCATTTATAGTCTGTGGAGGTTTGGTCAATAGGACCTGGAGAGCTATTTGGCTGATCAACCTACAGTGGGATTCAGGTGCCAGATAAAGGAGCCAAATACCATTTCATACACTCAAGGGTGCCACAGACATCCTCACAGCAATGGTATTACAGAAGCCATATAGCAGATCCTTTTGGAGTGACGGAGTTCTGTTATTTTTGGGCATCTGAAATCATCCTAGATGCCTATATTCAGGCAGTTTAATCAAGCTCCTTGCTCAGGAGACACCTGAATTGAGTAGACACCTTCTAAATTTAGATGCTTGGGTTTGGTTGTCAGTTACTCACCAGGACTCAGTTCACTATTTGCAAAGTTGTTTATCATGGATAAAAAAGGTGTGTTCAGTGTCTGGGAAATTCACAGTTAATTCACACTGTGAAAGAAGTGTGCATTGATCGCTGGGAGGAACAACAAATAGATGTTTTTTTTCCCTTTAATTTTGGAAGGCAATATCAATAACAGCAGGTCAGTCAGACAAGTGCACTGACCCTAGTGCACCCAACATGACACAGTTTGCTCGTGCTAGGCACTGTCTTTTCTCACTCCTAGATCACCAATGCTAGAAAACACAACCATTGCTAAAAAGATGCATGCTGCCTGTGAACAACTTTTTGGAATAATTGCAGTTTGTTGTCAGACAAAAAATTGAAGACCAAATCATAGGAAAAAATATGATACTTCAACTTTTTTGAATTTCTGCCATATTTTTATCCTCTGCCTGGTATTTGCCATACATTTGAAACTGAAGCCAACTGTCAAAAGCACTCAAGAGATCTGGGCTCTAGCTCAGACCATGATGAACTCTTCCTCTGGAGAAGGCTGAGAAGAAAGCATTTCAGGGTTTGGTATCTGCCAGGGCATCCATGCTAGCAGTCTGTTTGTACCATGGACTGGGCATCCATGCTAATAGTCAGCTTGCTTCCACCACTGACCTGGCCCACTCTGTCTTTCACCCCAGGGTGCTGGTCCTTACAATCCCCACAGCACACCTATTTCCATGTTTGTCTTCCTTCTGGAGCTTTGCTTCAGGTCCTCCTCTGAGGGAATTTGGGCAACGTTGAAACAGTAGTTCTCGTTATCATCTGCTTCAGACCAAAAATCCAGCTGTGGAGGGCACCGATTGTGGTTTGGCCCAGCAGAGGTTGTTTTCTGAAATGCTACAACATGACCTCCTGCCATACATGACTGCCTGCACCAAAGGTATGTTGTAAAGACACCGTTCAAGTGGGTTGTGGTACAGTCCCCTCTTGTTCTGTTTAGCCGATACCCAGCTCACAGTATGGCCATTGGGTATCTAGATGCCTTTGGAATATGGAATACAATTGGAAATAATATGTGTGGTGGATAGAGAAAGTAAAATTTATTAGTAAATTTCGGTGCAGTGTTAACACATTATAAACTTTAATCAAGAATGTTATTGGGAAGGTTCTACCCAACTGATAAATTATTTAAAATTTCCATTAGTAAAACTATGAAAGGAGATTTTCTATTCATACTCAGTAGTGTATAATGAGTCATAAGGGACATCTGAGTTAGTCTTGGCTCCAGTACCTACGGAGGTTTACTAAAGACAAAGCAAACGCTTGGGAAGATCAAGCTGTTGGCTTTCATATAAAGATGATGAAAAGACAGCCTACAGAATCCATGCGGCATCCCACTCTGTGATGTGGGCAAGTGCCTGAGGGACCCCATTCTGTAACTGGCTGCCATGGAGGTAAGTCTGACAAAGGAGGGTGTGCAGACTTGGGAAGAAAGTGAATGAAGAAATGATGAGAAGATTAATTTCTGACTTTCTGTATTTTTCTATCAGTGGAAATAATTCCCCATGTGCTGAATTGTAAGGCTCATCAGTTACTGCCACGACTTTATTTTGCCAGTCACAGCTTTATCTGAATGTTCCAATATTTTTAAAGTGATGAGACACTGAAAAAATTGAACAAACTGCATAGACAGTCCTCCCCACACTTAACATTTCCCTATGTCATAAATCAACAGGATCACCTAAAAAGCAGAATATAAAAAAGCTTGTGTGAAGATTGGCTGCGGAAAATGATCTGATGTGACCACATGCTAATGCCGTAGTTTAGGCGTAGATAGTTTTTGGACACCTTTCACCGTGTTGCTGTATCTGGGTGATCTGAAAAGGGACATAAGTATATAAACATATATCCAGAACATAGTATTTAAGAATTAGGGTATGCCTCTACAGGACGAGGAAACAAGCCAGGGCACAGAGCTAAAAAATGGCATGTAATCATCCATACTTCTTAGAAAAGAAGAAAACTGTCTTGTCCCTGAGACATACCAACAGTGATTGAAACTGAGATAAGACACTTTGTTTTTTCACAGAAAATATTGCTGAGATGCTTTAAGAGTTGGAATTTTAAATAACAATTTATCAGGACATAGAGATTGGATTAAAGAATTAATCTGAATAGTGTATTTTTACAGCCATGCACGGAAAACAGAATTTGATCTTTTATATGACATTTTAGTATTTGCTTTCCCTCAGATTCAGCATGATGTCAGCTACAGAAAAGCAAAATTAAACCTACATTACGGAATTAATCCTCCTGGGATTTGGCAATGTACCTGACCTTCAGGTTCCACTCTTCCTGCTCTTCTTGGTGATCTACATGGTGACAATGATGGGGAATATTCTCATCTTTGTGCTGGTGCTGGATAATCAGCATCTCCACATCCCAATGTACTTCTTCCTCAGTAACTTGTCCTGCCTGGAGACGTGCTATAGCTCCAACATCCTGCCCAAGCTGCTGGCCAGCTTCCTGACAGGTGACAGAAGTATACCCTATAGCAGCTGCATGACAGTTTTTCATATTTTCTTTTCTCATTGGGGTAGAGTGTTATCTCCTGGCAGCGATGTCTTATGACCAATACTTAACAGTATGCAAACCTTTACATTATGGCCATTTCTTCTGTGATTTCCCCCCCGTGATCAAATGTTCCTGCAGTGACACATTTCTGAGAGAAGTTGTGACATCTTTGATGTCTGCTACACGTGCCACGCTGCCCTTTCTTTTCATGGTGGTATCCTATGTTTTAATCATCATGACCATCCTGAGAATCCCCTGAGCTACAGGGAGGCAAAAGACATTTTCCACGTGCTCCTCTCACCTCACTGTGGTCACTATTTTCTATTCAACTCTCATCCTTTTCTATATGTTACCAAAAGCTTAGAACCTTCCAGCTTTTAACAAGTTGTTCTCTTGTCTTCTGCACTGTGGTGACACCCATGGTGAATCCACTTATCTATGCCTTAAGAAACAAAGAAGTCAGAAGAGTCCTGGGGAAAGCAGTCCAGGCATTTTTGGGTTTATGTAACTGACATCTCAAGAGCTATGCTTTGCAGATATTTTTTTTTTGGGGTCAGACTATAACAATATAAACCACTGGAGGTGATTTCCACAGCAAGGATATGTCGCTGATGTAGCAATTTGCCTGGTAAAAGTGGAGCTAGGTGGCTGTCTGGGGGAAAAAAATGTGGTTTTCTGGACTTCTCAAAAAAAACCCCATAAAAGCCCCAAAACAACCTTGATTAAACTCAAAACACCTTTATCATGTTTTCATATTATTTGAGTCACTTAGAAATCGAAAGCCACAGGAAGAAAAATGTGTCTTATGGCTACAGACACACGGGACACGGAATGTGTCGATACGGGTATGGAAGAGGATCCTGGCCAAGGGTCATGGAGTGTGGCAAGATTCAGCCGATCAAATGTAGAGATAGAAGTGTCCTTTAGGTGCTGTGGGGATGCTTCCCTGGACTGTGCCCACTGCTCTGAAAGCACTGTCTCTCCTAGGGCACAGGTCATTTCTGCCTACCTTGTGAAGATGTCACGGATGTCCCGGTGCTTCTCCCGTGTCACAGGATATCTGTGCTCTGCCTGCCCACGCCCGAGGGAGCTTGCAGCAGTGTGGGTGAGAGCCAGGCTGCACTGCAAGTCCAAAGGTTGGGTACCACTTCCTTAGGAGCTACCTTTAGCCATGTGGATGCTGGCAATGCTTCCCTTGAGACAAAGACAATAAAGATCCACTATAGTGACTATAAAGAGGAGTCTGAAAACTCAAAGTTGGTGTCTGCTTTCGTGACAATAGCTAGAGCTGCCTTTGAAACTCATGGAAAGAAAAGGGCTTTACTAAGAAGAGGACGTTCATCTGAAGACTGATGGCATGAATTAAACTCTCAGGCATTATGTATGTGTCTAAGTAAAGTGACATGAATCTTTACTCACTATTATAGTACAATATGGTTGAAACCTCGCCTAAATTTGGTAGCTAAAAGTTTGTGATGCAATCTGTGGCAGGTGTTTTGGCTCCCTTGTGGGCAGAGATAGGGAACTTCTCGTTCTAAACGTATTGGTAGTGCCACTGTCCCTTCACTGGTTATTTGGGGATCAGAAGGAATGTGAGCACTAGAGGTGCCAGGAGTGGCACCTTTTCTGATAAGTTTAGCCCTCTGAGAAAGAAAAGCAGTGCCAATGCCAGCAATGTGAGGGTTCCTCAGGAGTCAGTGGAAAGCCACAAACACCTCATCCATACGTTATTTATCTTGTTTCTAGATATGTGGCTCAGTCAGGATGGGCAAGTCACTCTCTGGAGGTGCTTATTTATTTCCAAGGGCTGTAGAAAAGATCCTAGGCATGAGTCATAAACTTAGAAAGCTGACCTGTGATCTCCTTCAGTGCGGGAAAATTAGTATGAGAAATATTAACTAAATTGTCTTCTGTATTGCCTTTAGATCACCACTCTTTCTAACTGTGTTGGGTGTATAGATCTGGGTTTTGGCAGCAGGGGCTGCAGGCCTGTGAGGAGGGGCCTTGTTTTGAATACTGACTATGACACAGTGTTTTCAAAGTTCGCATGCTGGTTCCCACCATTTTCAGAAACATAGCTCACTGTGGATCTTCTTTATTTAGACATTCATTTGTGTCTGAATCCCTTGGCACAAAGCCAACCTGTCTTAAGATTCAAACCTGCCTTAACCTGCCTTCAGGCCTGAGACATTTAAAAATCTTTAATAATTAATATGTCTCTATAATTTCCACTTAATATTGAGAGATTCTCTTGATTTGGTAGGTTTGTGCTAGGACGGTGTAGTAGGAAAGGGGCATTCTACATGCAGAAAGACACTGCACATAGATACGTGAGCATACTCTGCTCAGTCTGCTCAGGTACTCTGTAAATTTACTTGAATTATGTTTGTGGGCGGCAACAGAGAGAGAAATTTAATTCTGAAGCAAGCTGGTGCAGATAGCTTCTTATTCATGTTGCAAGGGTAGGTGGTGGATGTTGAAGTTCATAACCTGGCACCACCTTCAGTTTCTGTACGCAGACCCTGTTGCTCTGAATATTGGAGTTTGCTGAAATAACTGTTCCAAGATCTTGGTCCATCACATGTTAAGCTGCTCCTGCTATGATCAAACCCAGTAAGGGCGCAGGGATCTTCAGGACTGCTGTCATTCACTCCACAGAAGATAAAGGGCAAAGTTGATTTCACGTTGCAGGCATAGGAGCCACCACAGCTTGATCTAAAGAGGCAACCTCATACAGATGTCAGCAAACACCTTGGGTGGAAGGGCACAGCTAGCTGTGGAGTTCTGCAGTGTGCCTAGATGTGAAGAATCCCCTTACAGCCAATACAAACACATCGTCACTACTTGAGTGCGATTTGTCTCACCCTCAAGTAGTGCTTGGAGACTGAACTGTGCACCAAGAAGGTCCACCACTGTCGTTGCATGGTGAAGCCAGCCTGGTGCGGTGTGATGACCGCCACCACGTGCTGGGACGTTGTGCAGTGCACCATGAGGGGGAATGCAGCAAGCGTGTATACCCCATGGGTGTGTTTGAGAGGGGGACATGCCGAATGTGCTGGACGTGTCAGACATGCCGCTGCAATCGAAACCCTCATCCCAATGGACTTTCTCCGGACCGCCTACAAAAGCCCGCAGGAAGGTGCACGAGGATGATGCACGCAAGTGGAGGTGCGAGTGAACGCGTGCATGTGTGAGTTTGTGTGCATTCACCACCAAGGCCTGTGAAGAATCGTAACGTCGCTGGAACGTGGGTGGTAAATATCTCTTGCCTTTCTATCTCGACTTCTTGTTTAATTTCTATCTTTCATTTCACTCTTTCCTATCGCTTTTACATTTTATTGTTATTAATAAAATTGGTCCGGTTGCATGGCATCTGACCTCATTTGGTCTTAATCTCACTCCTGGGACCGCGTCAAAACCTCCTCGACTTTGGATCAGGACAAGTAGATATCTGAAATAATCTTCTCCAGCATCATCCTCACTGTATTTGCTAAAATTTATTTTGTGTACTCCAATATATTCTGTATATTGCTGTAAGGTCCCATTCCTGCCACTTATCTCTCCCTTTGTACATATGTGTTTTGGGAATAATTATAGGTGCCAAAGCATTGTTATTTTTCTAAATAATTTTCCTCTAACCATGCTCTGATTTTCTGCTCTGATCAGCCCTCAGGAGGGACACTTAGCAACAGCTCCTTCTCTAATAGCCTCAGCAGGACCCATTAAAACTCCAGGAAACTTCACTCCTGTGACTGCTGTTCACTCTGCGTGATTTTTACTCAAGGGCTTGGTAGACCAAGAAAACTGTAACAAGCTTGTTCTTGCTGATAATTATCTGTACCGTCATCAGGTGGCTAATAGGAGAAATAGTCTTTGAGAAAGAGTTTAGCTAGACTTCAAGTTTTAATGAGCATGTGACACAACGGGATTACTTGTTTTTTGTTCAAGACTAATGATGTTAAATTAACACGCTACAAATGAACTTAATAAACATATTTTTCCAATAGGGGCTGATGCTGTCAAAGAAAACCAAACAACATTATCTTTGCGGTCAAACGTCCTGTGGACTGTGCGTCTTTGGCTGTTTCTCTCAGGAGTCATGAAGGGCAAAGCTGCCTGTGACAAAATCAGCCCTCTCACCATCTTCCCAAGCAACACTGCATTGCAGATCCGGTATCAGTTCCTGATGCTGTTCTTGTAAAGTTATTTGCACACTCAGTTAGGATGAAAAATAAATTTATGTACCAAAAATCACAATATATGTAAAATCATTCAAAAAACAAATAACATTTTATAACATTTTGAAGATGGGTTTTCAAACTCTTTCACTTGCAGTTAAACAGACAAATATTAGGTAGGACAAATGTGGAAAAAATATTGATAGGTAGATGGCAGGCAAATAAGCATCTGTATAAATGGAGAAAAAGGTAGAAGAGAACTTAGTGGACAGTGAGCTAGCTAAAGTATTAAGGACACGAATAAGTGTCATGCACACAGAAGATTTTTTCTTTCAATAAATGAAAAATATAATTATAGAAGCATGGGGAATATTTGACAGATTTCAGTCAATTTTAGAAAAATCACCTCTAAATAATCACATCTTCAATTGAAATGCAAATTCCCAAAACTCCTGGTTTGTGGTGTTAAGCTGGCATGGAGCCTGAAGTCACCATATCCCGCAGCCACTGACCATCCACACTGTTGACCCTTTAGTTCTTTCTCATTTGGACAGTGTGAATTTCTTCCCCAAACACAGCAAGTAGTCATGGACCACTAAACCAAGCTAGCAAAGGCAGTGGAGACGTAGCCTTATGGCTAAAAAATTAAAAAACTTTGTAAGGATATGTAGAAGAACAGTGCAACTGCCATGACCCAGTGAAAGGGAAACAGGGAGGAACAAAGGGAAGGTAGAGAGTAAAGGGTACAAAACGGGATGGTCACATTGAAAACAGGGACAGGCAGTGCACTTTGTCTCCACAGTCTGTCCACCATCTTATATCTTCTTGTTAAATATTTTCTCAGCCACTGATGGCACCTGTGTGTCTGTGAGTGAAAACTGGAACGAGCTACTCGTGTCAGATGAGGGGTATGGTAACCCTGCAGCCCATGGTGTCAGCCGATGGAGCAAGTGAGGTCACAGGAGGAGACTAACCCAAACTGTCTGACCATTAGAGTTGGTATGTAGGGCAGCCAGGTCTGTGTATTGCTCCCACATTTTGTGTAGGCGGCTGTTTTGCTTCAGAAAGGATACCAGGACCCTTAGGGTGACTCCTGACTCCCCTGGCTCAAACAAGAAAGGAAGTGCACAGAAGGTGGAAACTGGGACAGGCAAACCAGAAGGAATAGCGACCATGCAGGGATGGAGTGAGGAAAGCCAACACTCAGCTGGATTTGGAACTAGCAAGGTATTGGCAGAGCAAAAAGAAGTTTCTAGAAGGGCATGGACAGAACAAGAACGGCTAAGGAAAATGTGAGTCCACTGGTCAATGGGCAACAGAGCTCGTGACCAGGACATTGAAAAGCCTGGGGTATGCAATGCCTTTTTTGCCCTACATTTCACTGAGAAGGTCTGCCTTCAGGGTCTCCAGTGCCAGTGAGCAGAGCATGTGGGAGTGAAGCAGTGTGAACTGGATAAGGAGACGGTTAGACCTCTTAGGTCAATTGTCCACACAAAGGTTCATGAGACTGGATGGGAAGCCCCCAAGAGTGGTGTTGAAGGAACTGCTTGATCATAGAATCGTAGTATCAGAACGGTTTGGGTTGGAAAGGACTTTAAAGCTCGTCTAGTTCCACTAGACCAACCTCCTCAAAGCCTCATCCAACACCTTGAACACCTCCAGGGATGGGGCAGACACAGCTTCTCCGGACAACCTGTTCCAGTGTCTCACCACCCTCACAGTAAAAAAATTCTTCCTAATATCCAGTCTAAATCTCCCCTCTTTCAGCTTATAACCATTACCCATCGTCCTATCACTACACTCCCTAATCAAGAGTGTCTCCCAATCTCTCCTGTAGCCCCCTTTCAGCACTGGAAGGTCCTTGAAGGTCTCCCCAGAGCCTTCTCTTCTCCAGGCTGAACAACCCCAACTCTCTCAACCTGTCCTTGTACTGGAGGTGCTCCAGCCCTCTGGTCATCTTCATGGCCCTGCTCTGAACTTGTTCTAGTCCTTCCTATGTTGGGGGGGCCCCACATCTGAACACAGTACTCCAGGTGGGCTCTCACCAGAGCAGAGTAGAGGGGGACATCACCTCCTTTGACCTGCTGGTTATGTTTATTTTGATGCAGTCCAGGACACAATTGGCTTTCTGGGCTGCAAGCTCATATTGCAAGCTCTTGTTGAGCTTTTAATCTACCAGCACTCCCAAGTCCTTCTCCTCAGAGCTGCTCTCTATCCACTCTCCTCCCAGCCTGTATTTGTGCTTCGGATTGCCCTGACACAGGTGCAGGACCTTGCACTTGGCCTTGTTGAACTTCATGAGTTTTGCACTGGCCCTCCTCTCAAGTCTGTCAAGGTCTCTCTGGATGGCATCCCTTCCCTCCAGCGTGTCCACCACACCACCCAGCTTGGTGTCATTGGCAAACTTGCTGAGGGTGCACTCACTCTTACTGTCCATATCTGTGACAAAGATGTTGAACAACTCTGGTCCCAATACCAACCCAGTCGAACACCACTTGTCGCCGGTCTCCACTTGGACATTGAACCATTGACCACAACTCTTTGGGTGGAACCATCCAACAACTTCCTTATCCACCAAGAGATCCTTCCATCAAACCCATGTCTCTCCAATTTAGAGACAAGGAAGCCCCCGCAAGTTCATTCTCTTCTGTCTTTTAAAGGTCATGGTGACCTCAGGAGGTTCTGACGCCTGGAAAAAGGCAAAAGTCACACAAGAAGAGCAAGAAGGAGAAGCTGAGGAATTATAGTCTCACCTCAGGACCTGGGAAGGTGATGGAATAAATCATTACTGTGGCCACTATAGATTTATTTCTTTTTAAACTGCCTGACTGCTGGAATAGAGCACAATCACAGTATGTTTGCTGATTCTTCCAAACTGGAGGGAGTGGTGGTGATGCACTGGAGGGAAGAGCCTGTCTTCAGGGGATGTTGACAGGCCAGAAAACTGGTCTGACTGGAACCTCCTGAAGTTCAACAAAAGCAAGTGAAAACTTGTACATCTGAGAAGAAAGGAACACTCTCACACCACAGGGCAGGCCAGGGAATGACTGGGTTTCTGAAGCTTTGCAGAAACAGCAACTTTTGGGGGTGAGGTCGACAAGAAGTCAAATGTGTGCCAGCAGCGTGCCCTTGCAGCAAGGAAGTCCAAATGCATCTTGGGCGACATTGGCAAGAGCACAGGCAGCCGGAGGAGGAGAGTCATCCCTCCGCTGGACAAGACCCTATCCAGTTGGTCTGCACTGAGCAGGGGGAGAACAGGAGACTGCAGAGGTTTCTTCCAACCTATGCTATTCTTTGTGTCTACAGAACCATGCTGAACATCCTGGGTTTTCAAACCCACGCTCAGCCTGGAGCTGAGCTGCCAGGAGCTTTATACAGGAAATGTTAAAGCCACCTTCCTAGAAAGAGGCACCTGTGTGATTCAAAAGTTCCTACTGGATTTACACACCAATATCTGAACTACTTGGACTAGATTTGAACACGTTACTTCTGTAAACAGTTGTGCAATTTTTTCCACAAGACTGCAAAGGAAGGTAAAGATGCAAATTTGGGGTGTTTCTGACTGCAAAGAGGTCAGAAACTCCTATTTGTCTGTGAAATGCAACTAAAAAAACCCCCCCACCATCAGAAAGCCTAACACATCAGAATGGATGGAACACAAACCAGGTTTCACAGATTCTAGTATTTGAAAGAGGTTTAGGAAACGCTGCCCAAACACTGCTCCAGTTCAGTTGAGGTTGCACTTATCAAGCCTCTATTGCCGGCATAAAATTCAGCCGTGAACTCTGTGCACTGAGATGGAGATACTTGTGTTGGATTGTTTTGCTTGTTTCAGGGACTGGGGGGGTGGTTTGTCCGGTTGTTCTTTTCCTGATTTTTTTGTTATTAGCTAGTCTCTGTGGGCTGCTTCATTTTTTCTCTTCTGTTTTGCAAGTGGCTCACCTAGGCATTACGTTTAGGGAACACTGTTTGTTACTCTGAAACTCACCATTGAAACCTCATCTCAGGAGACTGATCAATTCAAAAGGATCTTTACCTCCCCCATGATGTTGTCGCTGTTTTGCACATTCTGGACATGATAAAAAGGCTTTTCTCCCTCTCTAACTAGTTCAGCAGAGATTCCTGGTACAGTTTGCAAAGCTTCTTCCTCGCATCCTACCTCAATAGCTGCAAACCCCCAAGAACTTGTCGTCACAGCTGCAGTGCTAATCTCTCAGCTAGAAGAATGCCAAGGAGACATCAAAGGAAAAAGGTGAAGACAAATTTCCCATGTTTTAAATCCACAAAATACATTGTTTTGTCTTCAGCTTTGCTTTCTGGCTTACTATCAGAGGGCCCCACTGCAATGAGCAAAGTAGTGAGGTGAGGTTTGTGCAGAATTACATCTTTTTCATTACTAAGTAATTTACATAGTGGGAAATAAAAACAAGCTTCAGCATGCATATTCTTTTCTTTGTATTTGTATTTAAGCAAGAGTCTTAAAAAAAAAAAGAAGATTGTGAGAGCTGTATTCCTTTGACTGGATGTGTTAGTCAGTTAATTGGAGAAAACAGTAGTCAGCATCTGTGAAACAGAAGGGAAGTGTTGGCAAGAGAAGAAAAGACTATTCAGAAGGAACAGAGGAAATGAATTAGATCACCTGTGGTTGACAGAGAAAACCAGGCAGAATCGGAGGAGATTGTGGAACACACCTTAACGGAGTGATGTCTTTCTCCAGATGGATTTCAGTGAGGAGGGTTTTGATGCCTAATAGTGGCAAACAATGGGTAGGAAATGGCAGCGTTTGTATGTCACAGAGGATTGCATCTCTACCTCTTCAAATGCAGGTGACTGACTACAATTTTGATAAGTCCATAATATTACCAAATCCAGTGGCTCCAACACAGCTTGTTCAAACTTCAGACTAGAAGCATTTTCAGAGAAATATGATCAGATTTTTAGAGTGAATGCAAATACGTGTAAATGACCTTTAGGCTACATGCCTGTGTTCTTTTATTATGAAACCAGTTCAGAAGTTTTCTCTTTGTTTACAGTTTTCATGCTGAAATAATAAGCTACAGAAGTATGAGAAGGAGAGTGCCTGGACTGGAGACATACCATAATGACTTTCAAAAATGCACTATTTTTAATAAGAATATATATAGTATAATGGAACGGAGAAGAAAGATTATGAAATGGATCTATACATGTTTTAACCTTTTTACGAGAAATATTTAGGGAGTAAATATTTTTTCATTAGTTCTATTCATCAATCGTAATCATGACTGGTCATAGAAAGGACAAAGAAAACTACTTGCCATGTAGAATTTGCAGTCTACATTGCAAGCCAGAAATACCTGTGCCTACCTGCCCTCGTAAAATGATCTCAGGACTTTGTTCTTTATTGTATATGGTTGGGACTTACCCATAGTGATTAATAAATGACCTAAAACAGAAAACCAAAGTGAAAGCATGTGCTTGCTCATTTGCACTTGAGAAGACTGGTGATGCTGACAGAACTGGACATATTGTCTCAGTGGGGCAGTACAACCAGCTTCTAGTGGGATGAGCAAGTTTGGCTGGATCTTGCACCAGCTAACTCGTCTCCTGCAAGCTCAGTCTTGCTCCACCACAGTGTTGTAGGGAATGACATGCTGGCTTTTGTCCCATTCATCTGTGGCTGCTCAATAAAAAGACATTCTTTAGGCAAAGTATACAGTCCAATAACAACACCAGCTGGTGTTCACATGCTCAGGCAACCTCTGCCTTTATTCTCAGCAACATACACAAGACATGGTACCTTGGAGCACCTTCTGGTGCCTGTTGAGGAAAAAAAAAAAGGAAAATGTGCAATTGTTAAGATCGAAGAACTGTCTGAAAGAGATGGTAGCCACTAGTGAAAAGGGAAAGCTGGAACTGGCTTAATGAAATGAAGGCACAATAGTAGAAAGAGAGCATCACGATTGAGCCCCATTAGGAGTCAGCAGCTTTATTGATGAGATCAAAGGTTGCAGCAGGAAGTTACAGATGAGCAGAACCGAAATATGAATGTGGCTGAAGGTGAAGAAGCAGCAATGCTTTACATCTTGCATATTCTGCTGATATGCACAGATGGAAGTTCTTAATATTATTCCCCTCTCTTCTATGATGCTCTTTTCTTTGTTCTAGGCAGAAAGTAGGAGATACATTAGAGTCCTTAATGTCCATGTTAATTTCTTGAGTTTCTATGTAGCTTTTCTGTTTGACTCCGTGTGTTAGGTTTTTCTCTTTTCTGCATTTGTTTGTATTAAAACAGCACAGAAACAAATGTACTTTTTTTATGCTGTTACTCCTCACATCTGTGGAACCTTGACCTTTTGCCTTTGCTTCTTACTGTTCTAGCAATGCTGAACCAGACAGAGGTCAGTGAGTTCATCCTTTTGGGCCTCACTGATATCCAGGGGCTGCAGTACTTTTGCTTCATCTCCTTTCTGCTGCTCTACTTGACCAGTCTTCTGGGAAATGGTGCCATTGTGACCATGGTGATAGCTGAGCCCCAGCTGCACACACCCATGTACTTCTTCCTGGGGAACCTGTCCTGCCTGGACATCTTCTACTCCACAGTCACTGTTCCCAAGATGTTGGCGGGCTTCCTCTTTGGGCATCAGCCCATCTCCTTTGGTGGGTGCTTGGCCCAGCTCCACTTCTTCCACTTCCTGGGCAGTACTGAGGCTGTGCTCTTGGCCACCATGGCCTATGACCGCTATGTGGCCATTTGCAACCCCTTGCGCTATGCCTTTGTCATGAGCCCACAGACTTGTCTGCTGCTGGCTGTGGCCAGCTGGTCCACTGGTTTTGTCCATGCCCTGATGCACTCAGTCATGACCTCTCAACTGAGCTTCTGTGGCCACAACAACATTCACCACTTCTTCTGTGACATCAAGCCACTGTTGAATTTGGCTTGCAGTAGTACCAGCTTCAACATGGCCCTCCTCA
This sequence comes from Pterocles orientalis, assembly GCA_011057875.1. NCBI lineage: Eukaryota > Metazoa > Chordata > Aves > Pterocliformes > Pteroclidae > Pterocles > Pterocles orientalis. The sequence goes on along the minus strand of WKFP01012794.1, from coordinate 31,920 downwards.
ACATCGTCACCACATCTATTGCTCTAGGACCCTTCATTCTCATAGTCCTCTCCTACCTCTACATCATCTCCTTCATTTTCCAGAAGGTCCGGTCCCTGGAAGGAAGCTGGAAGCCCTTCTCCACCTGTGCCTCCCACCTCACCATTGTGGCACTGTTGTACATACCAGTGTTGTTCAATTATTCACCACCCTCCTCAGGAAGCTCCCCTAGAAGGGATGTGCCAGTGTCTCTCATGTACAGTGCTGTCACCCCAGCTCTGAACCCCTTGATCTACACTCTTAGGAACCAGGAGGTGAGATGGGCCCTGAAAAAAATGTTACGGAGAAAACTCTTTCCTGAAGGAAAGTGACCAAAACAAGGATGAGGCTCAGCATCTGGTTACTCCACCTCCCATATTTCTAAGGAAAGAGATCGAAAGAGACCGAAAAACTAATGATTATCTCTTGTAGTTGAACACATTTAGAAGTTAATTTTGTAGATCCAAACCAGGGGAGATATTCAAGGACCTGAGGCTTCTTTCTTCAGTTTTAGAGGTCTTATGGTACCCCATCTGGTCCATGGCTTCCAATACAGAAGCGTGAGTGTCTCCTGCAAGAACTGAGACACAGCCGGCAGCCCCATGTCGTCGTTCTGGACAATCTAAGGTACTAAATGACTAATTGGCAGCCACGTTTAGTCACCTGAATGATTCTTCTGTCGTTCAGACCTTCTGTATAGCTGGAGAGAGCTAGTATGGGCTACATTTTGGATGGGCACAGCCTGAGAATGATATTGTCAACATTTGGCTTGAGTCGACCCCCTGGAGGGATTGGTTCCTTTCCATTAAGTAGAGGAGGAACCTTACTAATGAACCTATATTTAAATGTAAACTTAAAGATGGATGTGAGCTTCACCTCTACCAGCTTTAGCACTATGGCTTATCTTGCCTAAATTTAAATTTATTTGTGTATCTAGCTACTTTTCCAGACTCACTTTGTCGTCAATGATGAAACAGTTGATTTGCCTTTACACAGACTATTACAGACATGTTAAATATCCTCAAGGATCCTACCCACACTTGTCCTGCGGATCCAGAACAGAACACATCTGTTGCAGGTCCTTTGTCAGACTTCATGCCTGTGAAGTATGGACATTTCTAATAGCCCTAGATATCTACTTATATTTAGGCACTACCTCCCAAATTTAATGTGCAGTGCAGCAGTTTGTAGGTGCTTCATTTTTTGGTGCTGTGGCTCTTTACACAGACACCACCTTCAGTCGTAGCCTGGACTGCAGTTCCAAGTTGAGTTAGATGAAAATCATATGACATTCTTGACACCAGATGTGCTGTGTCTGCCTTTCAGATTACTGAGGACAGAATAAAGGGGTCCTCTGAATCGTCTGCATAATGGCCTAGATGCAGAGAATGGAGGGCAAACTCATGGCTACAGGTATGATTTCTGGAGATGACACCTTGACCCAGCTGGCCATTTGCAATCAACAGATTTTAGAAAGATTTTGTCCTTTCCAGCTAGACAATTCAGATCCATGCAATAGCATTAAACATCTGACAGTGAGACACGTAAAACACTACTGGCTATTAGAGCACAAATGTGGTTTGGTTGCCTAAGAAAAGACATTGACAGGCATCATATAAGAAACTTGTGTGTCCTCCACCTGATGCTCTAGAAAGACACAGGAATCCATTTGGTTCTGCTTCATACGTTGCAATTCTGTGCAACATGCAAGGTAGCAATATAAGGTGTGAGTGGGCTCCTGGATGTTGGCAACTGACCCTGAAGAGACCCAGGCTTAGAAATCCCCATATCTGCTAAATATCTAAATTCCATGAGGATATAAGTTCCTCAGTGTAGGAGCTTGCTGCCACTTGAGATGCTCAAAGGTATCCTGCATGGCCTTCAAGTTGCCACTGCAAAATGACATCAGGTCTTGTTGGTCCTTGAACAAACCTACAGTCTTGTTCTGAAGGCTTGGGTATAAAAGACTGTCTTCAACGGCATCGAGTGTGTATGTTGAGAGAACTACATCAAGAGCCTTGAGCTGAGTCCCACTCTCCCCCCATCTTACTTACTCCTGACTGTGTGAAATGCTTTCCTCGAGAATTCTGAAGACGGTGACCCCAGCTTCCAAAAAGGGCATTACGAACAATATAGATGTTCTTTCTGTTGGCACAATCTTTTGCCACTGAACAATCCAGCAGCACTTCTGCACCTTCCCTGAGCACTCAAACTCTCCCTTCAGCACTCGCCACTATTAAGAACAACTGCCCCTGCAAGAGACAAAGTATTTGACAAGCTTCGTTAGTGCAATTGGAGGTAATGATATGTTGTGGCATAATGTTTTGAAACAAGATACGTAGGAAGACACAAGACTTCAGTTTCAACACCAGCTTTACTGCAATGCAATGTGAGTCAGAATGAACAGGAGCTAAGCTAATTTCAGCACTGGTGCCTGCAGTCCATGAAGAGATACACTTTTTTTTAGCTGGAAAGTTGTGAAGGAACTGTGCCTCCCTGCATGACACAGCCTGGTGTTCAGCTCTGCACTAGTCCTGGCAAAGGCTTGACATGTGCTTTCTTTGTGGACCAAACCAAACAGAGAGCCCTGCTATCAACTCAATTCATGCAGAATGGCTTTTGCTCAATAAATGACAGCTTGGACCTCATGGAATAAACTTCTTATGGCCACATGGCATGCTGTTTATGTCAGGTCTCTTTTAGGTCTCATCTAGAGTGCAGTCATTTAGCACAACTCCAAAAATGTGAATGCTGTTTAAATTTTTCAATTCAAAAAGGGGTTTTAACAAGGGCAAGTGTAGAGTCTTGCTTCTGGGCAAGAACAGATCCAGATTCCAGTATAAGTTGTGTACTGACCTGTTGGAGAGTAGTGTAGGGGAGAGGGACCTGGGGGTCCTGGTGGATAGCAGGATGACCATGAGCCAGCACTGTGCCCTCGTGGCCAAGAAGGCCAATGGCATCCTGGGGTGTATCAGAAGGGGGGTGGTCAGTAGGTGGAGAGAGGTTCTCCTCCCCCTCTACTCTGCCCTGGATGATCTTTCGAGGTCCCTTCCAATCCCTAACATTCTGGGATTCTGTGATTCCATGGTTTCATGGCAGCTGAGTGAGCTGTGGTGATTTTAACTTTTTATTGATATTTTGCCCAGTATGTGTGTTCTGTGACCCTGGAAGTAACAGGAAGATCTGAAAAGGGTGTTTCAGAGTTCTGCAAAAAAATTATGAAGGAAATTCTTATTGAGCGTGTAAAAGATCAGTGCTGTGTGGTAGGTATGGAACTGAAGAGTGGTATCAAGACACAGTGTAAGGTAGTCCATGCTCGCTTCACCCACTGTACAAAAAGGATGTGTGGGACCATACAGTGTTTTAGTGGAATAGTTTCCACCTGGTGGAACTTTCTATTTTCTTTGTGCCAATGCCATGTCATGGGTATACATGTACTAAAAACCTGTTCGGAAAAAGTGAGTTTCAACTACATCTTGTGAACAATTAATCTGAGTCTTTATGACCAGAATGAACCTGTGATGACTGCTATGGTGTTGAGAGTAGAAGAGGAGTTTCCAAACAGCCATAATGTGGAACCCAGGAACCTGGAATCACCAGAAAACCCCACCCAAACCCTTAAAAAATTCCACATGACAAAACACTAGTCAAGGACAAGAACTAATGAGAAAATGGTTGCATTAGAGTTGATGGATATTAATTTAGCTGCTGTATCTCACATAGACAATTTCAAATCTGATGAATCTCTTACAATTCTCAGAGCTGACACCGTGGTCAACTGTGTATTAAGAGTAGCTGAATCCAACGTACTAAAACAGATAGGGAATTTATGCAGTCCTGGACTGGGGAGTTGAACAACTGCTCCTTACCCTCGTTTTCATGTCCTGACAGCAGCGAGCTTGAGTATGAATTCCCAAAAAGTGCATGTGCCCTCCCACCCCTCTGCCCCCCCAGTGACAAATAGGTCAATACAGACAGAAGGACACTGTCTTCACAGGTCCCCACCTAACACAGACAGCATGAACGTGGATCTCTACTGTCATTGTTTTAAAAGCCACCACACAGCCTCTTGTTGAAAACCTTGTGGGCTGAGGCAAGGACAAGGGAGGGTTCAGTCACCACTGACACGACTTGGGAAAACAAAAAAAAACAAAACTAAATGAATTTATTAACTATTTATAATCAAAAGCAAAGCAAGATGATGAGAAAAAGAGCTACATCTTAGAAAGGCATTTCTCCCCCACCCCTCCCTTCTTCCCAGGCCCAAAAGCTTTGTTCCTGCTGTCTGTATCTTCTCACCTGGCGGCACAAGGGAGCAGGGAATAGGGGCTGCAGTCAGTCCATGCTGTCTCCGCTGATTCTTTCTCCTCAGGGGAGGGCTCCTCACAGTCTTTCCCCGCTCCAGTGTGGGGTCCCTTCTCACAAGAGAGTCCTTCATGAACTGCTCCAGCGGAGTCCTTCCCACATGGGGTCACAGTCCTCTGACAACCGCTCGTCTCCGGCGTGGGTTTCTTCGAAATTCACAGCCTCCTTCCGGCACAGCTACTTCTTCCAACGCGCAGTCCTCCCTCCATGGCTATATCTCCATGAACGACAAACAAGTTCTTCTCATGGACTGCACGAGTGACAAACGTGCATCGCCATGGTTCCTCACCACGCTGCAGGGGAATTTCTGTTCCTGGGCACCTCATTCCTCTCTTTTCTCTTCACTGGCCGTTGTGTCTGTGTAGCTGTCCCTCTCAGATCCCACTTTTCTCTCTGCCGCAGGTTCTTTCACTGGCTCCTGAGAAAACTGACTCTTGGGCAAGCCATGGTGGAGGCTTGGGCTGCAGCAGGTCGGGTTACAGGAGAAGTCGGGCAGGCAGCTGGACTGCCTCTCTGGCCAGGCTGGGCCCACCCCCTATTGTTCCGTGCCCCCTCTTCAATCTGTTATTGGCAGAGGCGCCGATTGACCCTGGGTGGGTCCAGCCTGAAGCTGGGGGAACTTCCAGCAGCTTCCCACAGGGGCCAGCTTGGTAGTACTCCTTCCCCTACCCCCCGGCTATTAAACCCTCAGAGCCAGGGGTGGGGGTGAACCCTTAGCAGTCACTTGCGGGAGCCACCACTGTAGCCCCTCCCCTGCTACCAAACATCCACCACCCAAAACCACAACACTACTAAGAGAAATTCCTCTTCATGGGTTTCTCTGTCTACTAGACTTTTTGTCTCCCTAATTCGGTCTCCTAGGATCTTGAACTTTTCAATGTCTTGGTCTTTTCAATGTCTGACATCCAGAGTCTCAATCTGTCCAGCAGTTGGATGTCAGACTTATTGTCACTGCAGTATCGTGCTCCCTGACGTGTGTCTCAAATTTTTTGCCCCTATACTTCTGTCACTCCAGAATCTGTCTTTCAGGCCTTTTGTCCTGCCCAGTACCTTTATGCTCATTACCAGATTACTCACATGCATGCACATGCACACATAAAAGGGAAAATCTTGAGGCAGGACAAAGACAGGAAAATAATTTAATAAAAAGGTGAGACAGACTGTGGTAACTAGGTGCAGCGGTTGGCCAGACAAGTGTACTGACCAACAGCCTGCTTCTGCATGACCTGTCCATGCTTGATATATTTATCTTCCCTTGGCTTTTTTCCTAAAAAGCCTGTAACATCTCCAATTATTTTGTTTAATCCCAAATTTTTCCTCTACCCCCAGACTTCCTACAGTAAATTCTACACTACTCTATGCAGTAGTTTCTTTTAGTTTTCACTTGGGAGACTTTAATCTGTTGAATCACCTCAGTAGGTTTTTGTCACTCTAGCAGTGACAATGGCTCAGTCCTTTGATGGTCTTGAGGGTGACTGATTCAGATGAATCAGGTTGTTGGCATTCCCCAGCCTGTCGTTGTTCCTCTGATCACTCTCTGTGCCCGTTTTGAACAGTCATTAGCCAGACATTGTTATGGTGTACTTATCGGTTCCAGTTTATCATAACTTATCCTTGGATTTGGAGAGAAGAGATGGATCTGGAGACCTTAGGGATACCAATTTTCCCACAGAGAGCTTTTTTCAGTGCTCTTTTCACTTCCTGGTTCCTCAGACAGTAAATGAAGGGGTTTAGGATGGGAGTGACAATAGTATAGACAGCTGACACAAGCTTATTCAAGTCAAAAGGGTCAATCTTCTTGGGCCGGGCATACATGAAGAGGGTGGCTGAGAAGAAAATGGTGACCACAGTTAGGTGAGAAGAACATGTGGAGAAGGCTTTCTTTTTACTCTGGCTGTTGGGAATGTGCAGGATTGTCATGATAATTAATAGGTAGGAGACAATAGTGATGAAGAGGGGAACAAGCAGTATGAATAAGGCCACCACAAAGTCCACCATCTCTGCCAGTGACATATCAGTGCAGGCGAGGTTCAGCAGAGGGCTAATATCACAGAAAAAATGGTTGATAACATTGGGACCACAAAACTTCAACTGAGAGATGAAGGATATCTTGATCAAAGATACACCAAATCCGCTGAACCAGGAGACAACTACCAGGTATACACACATTTGGCTTGTCATCATGACTGGATAGCGCAGTGGATGACAGATAGCCACATAGCGATCGTATGCCATTGCAGAGAGAAGGACACACTCAGTGCACATTAAGGAGCTGAAGAAAAACAGTTGGGTCATGCATCCCACAAAGGAAATACTCCTGTCTTCAGCAATGAAATTTGCCAAGAGTTTAGGGATAGTGACTGAGATGTACCAGACTTCGATGAAGGAGAGGTGAGCAAGAAAAAAATACATAGGTTTGTAGAGCTCACAGCTTGTCTTGATCAGGGCAATGATGACCACATTCTCCAAAACAGTTAAAATGTAGGTCAGCAGAAGTACTGTAGAGAATAATACATGCCAGTCTGCTAGAGGTGGGAATCCTAGCAAAAGGAACATGTGGACCTGAGTGTAGTTCTTCTCCTCCATGCAGAGACGTGCCGAGCTGAGCCTTGGAGATCGAACACAGGCTAGGAAAAAAGCAGAATACAGGACAGTCAAAAGTTAAACAAAAATTCCAGTCTCTAGATAGGATATGTCTGACAAAGTTTACAAGCTTGTCTTGTAGGTTCCCCTTTCAGTCAATGGAAAGAAACAGGCGGTTCATCTGACCTATTGACACCTACCCTAGGATAACATCCACTGCATCAGAAGTGCAGGTCTGGTAATAACAAGGAAAACACAGACTACTAGTACAGGAATAGGCATCCAGTTAGAAGCTATTTATAGTATGTTCTTTTGAATCCTACCCCAATTCCTGTATTCATCTTCATTCTAGTAATTTACTAAATCTTTGGTCGAATCTTCTAAGGTATTACTGGGAGCTAGACAAACTAAGTATCTAGCCTTTTTGGATTCAGGTGTCTTAGAATTGTGACCCTGAAGTTATTGGAAAGTAAGAGCTGGTCATCTTCTGTCACTACTTTTGCCCATTGAAACAGTTTACATGTGGAATGTAGTAGGTTTTTTTTTGAAATGGGAAAATTTACAAGAATTGGTACTTTGCTTATCAACCCCAATGCAGACATCCAGCTTCTAGGCATCTAACTCAAAAACTAGCACTTTACGGTGCTGTAAGTCTATAGAGGGAACTAGGCACTGCCAGTGGGAGATTCATGTCCTCGTAATACAGGTGTCTAGATGAGGACAGGCTTGTCACATCCTAGGAGCTGACATCCTCTGATGACAAAAGGTGTCTAGAGCACTGACTCAGATGCAGTGGTTCTCATGTGGATGTCTGAATTCCACCCATGCTTCTTCACTTAGGGCAATATTGTTACAAACTTCTGTTGTCTTAGGCAACCTGAATAATCACATCAAAATAAGTGTTAAAAGAATTTTTCCAGTAAAGAATAGTAATGAGAAGACATGGATCAAAACAATGTTATGTTTCTGTCTTACTGTTGCAATCTGTGCCCTGCCACCTCTCTCTCTTCTCCGGACTCTCACATCATTACTTCTCTCTTTCTTATACCTTCTCTCTCTTTCCCTCCTATTTCTCTGTCATCCACTGCAATTTTTTAGACAAAGGTCTTGCAATCTAACTTTTAAATGTTTCTAAGTAGCATAATTTCTAACTGTAAGAAAAGAGGACTCGCCTGCCCCCCCCAGCCCCGAGATCTCCAGGATATTGTTTAAAAAAACCCAAATGCACCTTTTTGTAAGTGACTTTTTCAAGCAAGAGACTATCAAGTTTCAATGACTTAATTATAAAACAGAAAGAAATGTTGGCTCTGTGGGACAGCAGAACAGTGGAGTTCAAGACTATTCCAAGGAGGGAATAAAAAGCAACAGCATAGTACAGACCCTAGAGTCAGGACAGCAGACTTCAGTGTATTCAGGAAACGAGCTTGGCTAAACAGGGAACACATAAAGGAGCTCTGATATAAAAAGGCAGCATACAGGAGATGGAAACAAAGCAGGTATTTAGAAACTAAAAAAGCAGGAATTTAGAAACACTTTCCAGGGATATAGGCGTTAGGTTAGGAAAGCCAAAGCTCAGCTAGAGTTCAGACCAGCGAAAAACATCAAGGGCAACAAGAAGATCTTCTACTGCTACATTAGTAGTCAAAGGTTAAACAAGGAAAAAAAAATCTGTTGCTGAATGACAGAGGTGAATAAGTGACAGCAGGCATAGCTAAAGCACAGATACTTAGTGCCTTCTCTGTCTTAGTCTTCCCTGACAAGGTACACTCCTGTCAAATCTGCAGATGACTCCTCTTGCAGGGAACCTGCTGATATGCTTGTGGGCAGGGATGCCATCCAGAGGGACCTGGACAGGCCAGGTGAATGGGTCAAGAGGCCCATGAAATTTAAGAAAGACCAAGTCCCACCCCTAGGAAGATAAAGACCATGCAGCAATATGAGCCTGGAACTGATGGACTGAGGATCAGCTCTGCAGGACAAACCCTGGGAGATTTTCAAGACCAGACAAGACGAAGCTTTGAGCAACCTCGTCTGAATTGTAGCTGATTCTGCTTCGAGCAGGAGGTTGGACCAGAGACCTCCTGAGGTCCCTTCCAACCTGAATTATTTTATAACCCTAAAGAAGTGCATATGATATTTCTGTTAAGCCAATTTTAAAAGCTTCCTTTTAATTCTGTGAAATAAAATATTTAGAGTTGTTTTCACATGCTCTGTAAGGGCAAAATACAGGTGAAAACAAATACGATACATTATTTCACTGTTTATATTAAGTTGTTGAGATAGTCACACTATAATGGTGATTTTTAAAATACTAGTGGCTTTTGCCTTATGATTCTTATTTTTTTTTAAATAAGAATTGTCATTATGATCCTTGTGAGTTCATCAGGGTGAAAACAATTTTGCTGGAAAAATGGTTTTTTTGCCTATTAAAAAAACCAGCTCTGAACATCATTGAAACAATTTCAATCAAAATCTCTCACCACTTTACAGACTTGGATCTAAAAAGCATATTTCAGGTGCATCTTTGACACTTAATTTTGAATCCACTTAGTACACTCTAAAAGGTGAATTTTCTCCCCATTAGTTGTAGAGTGCAGTTCCTAGATGATAAGCTTAAATTTAGAGAACGACACTTTCAGATCAAGTTAATTGCCACTAAAAGGGTTCAACAACAATAGTCATATTAGCAGCTGCAGCCATTTAACAGTGATCAATTTATACGCAGAAAGTCAGGAGTGATTAGTGCAGCATCAGGACCCTGTAAAATCCAAATTTCTGGAGGAATATACTTGACACTAAAATCTCAATAAAAATAATTACCGTTGACTTATGAAGCCTGTTTCAAATCATCACCACATGAACAAACATTAACATTAAATTAACACTAATATTAACATTAACGTTAATGTTAACTTTAACAGTAACATTATTGCTCATTGCTGTTCACTGTTTTGCCCAAATATAAACATAGTATAAGCTTATTTATCAAGACGTAATTTATATGTATTGAAAAAAAATCATGAAAGAGGATTTAGCATCTTTCTGTAAAAATAATCACCAATCCAACCTGTCTCTTCATTTATGCCTGGTACGAACATGTGCAATGCATCTTTCCAAAATAAAATCATGGACACTGGGTGAAGGAACTTACAAGACTGAGATTTGAGGAAGTTCACATCAAAGCTGAAGGAAACCAAAATTTGAGCCTCGTCACATGGAAATGAGACAATCAGCTACACATTGGTCCCATCTTATGAGGCTTCTCCAGATTTCAGTGTTTCCTTTTTGTCCTTGGAATCATATATAGAGGAGAAATCACGAATGTCTTTAAGCAGCCATGGTTCCACAGAGCTCGGTCAATCTCTGACAGTTTAGAGCAGGCTGTGACTGCTTGTTGTACACAGGACCATAATACTACACAGAGGCCTCTGAGACCTTATCAGCAAGCCTTCAGAGCATTCCCTGGAGGATCTGGTCTCTGGATAGATGACTGCAGGCCTGAATGTTTTTTTCTCCCCTGACGTGTTAAACACTGCTCTCATTTTCAGACAATTCTAAGAGCTCTGTGGCCCAGTAGTTTCAGCACCGAGCTGGGAAACAAAATCTCTAAGAGCCTGATCATTTTATCTGAGTTGCAGATCGATAACAAGGGCTTCATGTGTGCTTGTCGTGCAGTTTTGGAGAAGGCAGAACAGGCCAGAATGATGGTATCCAACCAGCAATGATAATCTCTCTTACAAGCCCTGCACAGATTTTGTGCATGGGGCAGGAGCAGGATGGGTGGTGTGACTCGAGTCCAGTAGAAGCTCCAACAATTGCTCTTGCTTCTTGTATCTAATAAAGGAGATAAGGAAGGGGAACAAAGACGGGAGGAAGCCAGATCCTGCAGAAAGATATTTCCGTGCCTGAATTCACAGCATGTAGAATAAAGATCTCCTGATATTAATGTACTTCTGGGAGCGGTTCAGCTGACCAAAGCTGCAGGTGTCATTGAGCTGTCCATGCCATCATGATCTGAAGGGTTACGTGAGCTGTGGTTGTACACACATTGTGACTGTGTGTTTGTAGTATTCCACAATACACAAGGACACAGAGGATGTATCCTCAAAATTTCTCTACTTTATTAAGGATTACCACAAACACCACAAAAATCACCACTAGCAAGTATACCTATGATTCAGAAAGCAAATATACACATCTCAAGCTACTAAAAATTATTGTCAGCAATCAATAGTATAGCAGCAATCAATAATAACAGCAATAAACAGTATCAACAGTGAGTAACAGCAATGATAATAGCACCCGATAATAGCACTCAATGGTAGCAGCAACAAAAGTATACATAATATTACAAGTTACTACAAACCTATTGCTAGTAAAGCAAACTTACTGATAATGCAACAGTATATATACTTATGATAGATCACTTGTATGTCCTTATGTGGTACCAAGAGCATTAAACCAATCCCAGAAGGAGGCCAAACTGTCCCAGAGGGTAGGACAAACCAATCTCAGAAAGGCATCCAACCACCTCAGAAGTGGGAGAACAAACCCCATTGACTTCAGAAGTGGGTCCAGAGGGGGACCAAATAAAATAACAGTCTCAGTATGAAAGCGACCCACATCATGGAGTTTGGGGCAAGCTGACCTGATGAGCATCCTGTTGTGGTTTGTGTGGTGGGTTTGTCTGGTAGCAGGGAGGGACCACAGTAATGGCTCCTGTAAGTAGCTGCTAAAGGTTTCCCTGGACTCCAGCTCTGCTGGCAGCAAGGGAGGGGCTGCAGTGACTGCTAAGGGTTCACCCCCACCCCTGGCTACAAGGTTTCAGTAGCCCCGGGGGCGGGGAGGGGGGGGGTGGGAAGGAGTACCACCGATCCAGCCCCTGTGAGAAACTGCTGGAAATTTCCCCAGCTTCAGGCTGGACCCCCCCCAGGCCAGGGCTGAGCCCATCGGCGCCTCTGCCAATAACAGATTGAAGAGGGGGCACAGAACAACGGGGTGGCGCGGCCCTGGGCAGGGCCCGGCTTGGGCAGACCGGCCTGGCCATCCAGCCGCCTGCCTGGCTTCTGTGAACCGACCTGCCGTAGCCCAAGCCTCCGGCATAGCTCGCCCAAGAGTCCATTTTCCCAGAAGCCGATGAAGACCTGTGGCAGAAAGAGAAGCAGGATTTGAGAAAAGACGGCTACACAGACACCTGGTCAGAGAACAGGAGCAATAGGAAAGGGAGTGCCCTCGGGATTTCCCCTGCAGTGTGGTGAAGATTCATGGCGACACACGGTTTGTCTCTTGGTGCAGCCCATGAGGAGATGCAGCCGTGGAGGACCCCACGTAGGAACTATGGAGAAGCCCACGCCGGAGCCGGGCAGTTGTTGGGGGACTGTGGCCCTGTGTGGGAAGGACTCACGCTGGAGCAGTTTTTGAGAAGGACTCTCCTGTGGGAAGGGACCCCACGCTGCAGCCGGGACAGACTGTGAGGAGCCCTCCCCTGAGGAGGAAGGAGGGGGACTGACTGCACCCCCATCCCCTGCCCCCTGTGCCGCTGGTGGGGGGAGAAGGTACAGAACAAAGCCTTTGGGCTTTGGGAAGGAGGGAGGAGTGGGGCAGAAGTGCCTTTCTAAGATGTAGTTTCTCTCTCTCAGTATCTTGCTTCTTGTTGCAAATAGTTAATGTTCTTTTTTTTTTTTTTTT
>WKFP01012784.1:22402-44965 GCA_011057875.1 Pterocles orientalis | reverse complement strand
AGGGCTGCTGAAACTAGCAGACATTAAAAAATTAAAAAAAAAAAAAAAAAAGCATGCATATAGGAGAGTTTCATATCAATTGTTTGGATGAAAAGCTCTTATGGAATGTTGCAAAAAAAATTAATTAAACAATAATTAGTGAAACCAGTATCACACCTGCCTATTTTCTTAACATTGTATAAGAAAATCCTAAAAGCAGTATAAAGACATTGCTTAAATTGACTGCAGGAAATAATCAAGAACAATTTAGGCAACATTTCTAAAAATAATAGACACTTGCAGGTAAGAAAAATTAAAAAGCATCTGGCACCACAGACTGCAGTCAGAAAGTTTAGTATAATGTTATCTACAAAGCTAGTTCGGGTTTATCTACTGTGGTAGAATTACATGTTGTTATTGTATAAAATTAAAAATATGTATTAAATACTGGAATTCCAGAGAAAGCAAAACAGTGTATGATAAACAGATCCAAACCAAACAAACAAACAAAAAAAAAAAGTCAGAGCAGCAGTTAAATATTTGTTTCTTACTGTTTTTCTCCAAAGTATTGAATGGTATTGTGGAACACGCTGATTATTTTGGTCAGACAGTACAACAGACAGAAAGAAAGGGTTTTTCTCTGCATCTGTACCTATATAATTTTGATGAACTGTTGGGAAAAAACAGAAGCATTATCCACCATAAAGAAGACACACACACCTGCTTGTGCATGCACACAAAGACACATGCATAGCTGTGTAAATATATGCATTCATATGTAAAAATATATACTTATCTACATAAATAACTATGTATTTATATACAGATGTGTAAAAAAACCCAAGAGATAGATGCAGCCTTCAAGGCCAACAAGGGTTTCAAAACATCCCTTTTCAGTAGCAAGGGTTCCGCCATTTACAGAAACCCATCCTCTCTCAGGTTAAAAATACATGAAACGAGAACTTGTTTTCTGTACAAGACAGAAAACATATTAATATTATATTTTTTTCAATATTTAATTAATAGCAATTCAAACCTACATTGCATTTTCATTGAAATTAAAATCCATTTGCAAAAAGCTAATTACCTTTCCCTAAAAAATATTTGAAATACCATCTTGTATGATACTCCGGGTTTTCCAAATGCACATCTGTTCTGTCCCATGTACCCGGAGTGTAGTCTGTATTCTGAAATAGAATTGGGAGACTGTTAGATCAAATGCTGAGTGAAAAAAAGGAGAATATAACATAGGCAAAAGCCAATCAAGAGTGGCTGATTCACCAGAAGAGTTTTAGCTGTATACCGTTTTTTAAAAAGCAAAGAACTATGAAGTCAGTTGTTGTGCTGCTGAAATCAAAATTTGCCCCTCTCCTTTTTTTTCTCTTTTCTTTTTAAGTAACTACAGCCTTTTCCTATTGTACCACCGTTATGGGTAATAGCTTATCATTCCACTGAAAATAAGATATTTCAATGTGGAAGTTGAAGACCAGTGTTTTTAAAACTTAAAAATAAATAAATTAACAAACAGAACTCTGCTTCCAAGTTTTATTTTCTCAGTTCTTCCCAAAACAATCTTCAGGGACTTCTCACTCGATCAGAGCTTGCTCTGGAAGTTTTTCAGTGTTGTTTTGGGATTGGTGGGTTAAGGTAAATTCCCAAGCATTCCTCAATTCCTTTTCCACTAAGAACACTAAGCTATGCAGAGAAAAAGCCATTCTCCATATCCATTCATCATGGGGCCATTCATCAACCACTCAGAGAATCTTTCTGTGATACAAGCTAACGAGCTTTTGAACTGCATGAAACTGAACTAAAAAGACAGTGCACAGAACATGACTGTGGAAGAACGGCTCAGTGAGCAGGGACACCAGTATGTGCAGAACCCCAACTTCGATAAAGAGGCCTGAGAGTCCTTGGACTCTCCTTGAAAACAGCAAAGGAAAGGAGTAAAAGAACCGGTAAACAGCAGGGGGGAGGAAGGCTCAACAGGACGGGAAAGAAAGGAGTGTGCAAATATGAACTGCACGCCAAGAAGGCAAGAACCAGTGACCGCTGGCTGCTGCCGCGTGCACACCCCGTGCACGCAAGTAACAAACCAATCATGTTAGAAAGCAAACGCATGCAAGGCTTGGAATGCTATATATTCTCCCTGAACCCTGAACAAAGCGAACAAGAAGCTTAACTCATATTGAGTGTTGTCTTGATTCTGGCCAGCTCTCGGCAACACATGACCCCACAGAGATTCAATGCAGAATAGCTAGATTGCTTTAAACTCTGCATCCAGTGCCGATGCAAACAGATGATCAGTAGTAGATTACAGTTAATATTGGTTCAATCCAAGCTTACCAAGACCTTGCATATATTTCAAGAATATGATGTCTTCTTTCTTTCAATATTAAGATGATATTTACAGCTGAAAAAGTTTTTCAAAGGAAGATCAAAAAAAATGAAGATAAGTAGAAACCTAAGAGTCACTGGAGTGGTTCAAGGGACACACTACAAGTTTAACAGCACAGGAATCTGGAGGGAATTACTCTCTCAGCCTCACTCTGCCTCTTTATCTGTTATTTAAAGCATAGCTGTCAAAAGACAACTAAGGGGGAAAAAATGAAGCTATAACCTCATCACACCAAGGAATAAACTTAAAAGCACTTAATATCACCAGGACATCAATACAAAGTGATTAACTAGAGACTGCAAAATGTTATTCAGAGGATAAGATAGGTATTCTAACATGATCAGATGAGCAAAATGTTACCAAAGCTAAACAAAATACGAGTTTTTCCCTTAAAAAATAAAGTTGTCAAGATTGCATACTCTTGAAAGAGCTAAGCTAGACTTCAGGGGGGAGAAAAACACCATCTCCCTCATCTTAGATTCTTACATTCTCATTATTTAGCATTTTTCAAGACCTCTTCCTTAGTAATTGACGGCCAATACATGTTTCAGTGACGAAGAATAATTGAAGCTGAATTATTTTTTCAGCTTTCTACGAGTATCTTCAGCCACTTACCTCACCAGAGGAGCCGTTTTCCACACGGAATCGTCCAGCTCTTTGAATGGCTCCATCAGCATCACTAGATATAAGCTATAAAAGAGTTTAAGATAAGAGGTTCTAGTTCCAAAAAATAGCAATAATATCAGCAACCAAAGCTTACTATGGTTTCTTCTTCTCTCAGGCATCATACGACTACCCACAGAGAAGGGATCAGCACAGCTATTACTGATTTGGCTGCAGATTTGGAATGACCCAATTGTAAATCTAAGGAGGCCTGAGTGGGAGAGCTGTCCACCCTTTTGGCAGATCCCAGTGCTAATCTGTCTCAGATTTTGGCTGTGCCAACACTCAGAATGCCTACAGAGGGAGTGGACTGCTTTCCAGAAATTGATCTTGAAGCTTGCTCCTTTCAAAGCAATGGCTCTCACAGACATAATCATTCTTGTCCTCTCAGCCTTGCTAAGCCTAAAACTCTACTTGTTGGCAGTATTACTGGGACTAGCAGACTTTTACTGCATTTTATTTATTGATATTTTTTCATAAGGGAATCCAGGGATTCCCAGAACACTGAAACTCTTTGTTGTTAAAAAAGCTCTTGAGAAGCCAGTAAAACGCAGGATAACGTGACAATTCTGATGTGTTCGGAAACACTGCTTAGAAACTCTACAAGAGAAGGGGAGAACGCTGCCAACGATATCGCACGCTGCTCCTCTCAAAACTAAAAAATGAGATTGTCACATATCATACCAAACTTATGAAATGGGATCTGAACAACAAGAATGCAATGGTCTATCACTCCTTGTTTCCCTCTAGCAATCCATGTTATTCTAGGGTAAGACTTTCTCCCTTTGCTTGGTGAGTTTCTCCCTTTACTTTACAAAGTTATCTTTGCTCCTCGCTTTGAAGTGACATGAGGCTATGTCAGGAATAAACCAACATGGCAAAAACTCCAACACATTCTGCTGCCTTGTATAAACTGTAAGAGAAATTATATGGACAACTGGTTGTATTACACCAGTGGGAAAGACATAGGAAAAAATGTTTAGTACAGAGGCAAAATAATTGTGTTGTAATAAATAAATTGGAAATAATTGAGTAATTGAGATGCTGCTGTGGAAAATACTAAACAAGAAAGGTTCAATATTAAACATTTAGAAATTTGAAAGGGCAACAAGCACTTTTATACGTTTGTACTCCAAAAGATAAAAAGACACACTTTCGTAAAATACTAGCAGAATTTAAAGACAACCAATCAAAAGACAGGGCCATTTGTGTGAGCTTACTGTGAATTTATAATTACCCATAAATTTTTATTTTTCAGCAAAAGAATATAAGTACCAGTAACGAAGGAGTCTCTTAGCAGAAGGCAGTTAACCTGCTTTTTTGATTAAAACACCACATTTAATATGCAGAATGTATGGAAAGAAAAGAAAGATACCTGGTGTTCTTGCAATACAACTTCCAGCAAACAAGCCACCAATCTACACCCAATTCACATATATATTAATAAGTATGATACCCAAGAACTTTAAATTACAACTATAGCTAGTAGAAAATCAGTGATTCCTACCCACAGCAAGAGAGCTGGAGTTTAATTTCTTTACCCCTGCCCGCTTCTGTTTTCCTAGAGTAAGTTTACGTAATTTCATTACGGCCTTGTATACAGAGTGACATTATTTTAATTTCTGACATACTACTATTTTCACAGCTGAGAAGAAATTTATATATGAGAAAAATGAAGTGCCAACTTAATCTTGGAATTCCAGGGAACAGTTTTCAACATCATTATTCTGACTAGTTCTTTTAATTTTAATCCCTCTCCCACTGCTCTGAGGCATGTACACATAAAATCACACATACACATATGTATGTACACGTACGAACACACACAGTTTTTAACTCGTATAATTGCAAACACTTCATCAAATACTACCCTAATATTTTGCAATTGGCAGCATATAAGAGAAAAAAAGCCTCAGTTTCCATCTGGGGGTAAACATGATATCTATATAATGCCTCCTGTCCTGTTATGATTAAATACTCATAAATAAGGTAGTAAAAACATTTTGTAGCACAGGTCTAATGTATCTATTCTGAAGCCTCTTTTTACTACCCTGTAACTTCCAATTCCAGCTTAGAAAGCACATTTTCCTAACTAGATCATTTTTTTTTACCTAGAAATCAAAAGGATGTGAGCTTCGCATTATAAGCTACTAAAATCAAAGGACAGGCTATGTAAACTTACAAGCTCCACAGATCCGTAATGCTTTCTGCTAAACTCTCCACGTCTGCAACCCAGATCTTCAGAGACAGAGCTGGAAGAGAAACGCTTCATCAGTGTAGACAAGTCAACTAGCCTTAGATCTCCTATACCCTGCCATTAACAAATACCATTCCTGCTGAACAAGGTTCGCAGTGCACAAACTCATTACTGCCAGGAACGCTCCTCACAATGTGCACAATCTCTAGCAGCCATTGCAGTCTGGCTTTAGTAATGATGTGATCAGAGTTCCAAAGCAGATGGTGGCTTACAACCACATTTGAAATGTGCGTTTAATTTAAGGGAATAAAAGCCCACAGTAAACTTAATGCCTCAGATAGCACAACTGCACTATACTCAATAAGCTCATGCTTAAGTATGTCGCTACTGTTCTTTTCAGAGAGTCTTTTTTTAGCCTGCACACAAAGAGATACTAAACAATTACTTTAATTCAAAAGCATAAGGAAAGAACAGCATTTCATAGGTTTCACCCCACCATCCTTAACAAAGATAAAGCTGTCAAGCAAGCAAAAGTAACCATAGAATGCGAAGTTCAAAATCTACATGCATTATCAGACATAATCTGATATCACTGCGTCACATTAAGCACATCACGGCATGCTTCATGAGGTCAAAACAGAGAGCAAACTATAAACACTAAGCCTCCTTTGCAATGGGGATATACATGGTACAAATACAAGTTAAGTAAAGATTGAGATGCAGATTTAACATAAACCTTGATTACCCAGTCTGTACCAGGGCTAGCAGCTCAGTCCCGCCATCATATTCCAAACTTACAGTTCACCCTTCAGTCAGTAGTAATGAAAATAAAGTCCAACTATTTTAATGAAAGAAAACCAAACGAAACCAAACAAAACAAGAAATTCTCCATCCAGCAATAAGAATTACATTTTCTGAGAATTATCAGTACTGTAAATTGCAATGTTACATCAATAAACAGAAGAAATACCTAAATTTTAATGCAACGTTCTCATATGTGCTTCTTGACTGCAGGAGATACTGTGACACTGGACTCCAAAACATTTGAATTTTTAGACAGTTTTTCCATTTCTATTTATAAATACTTAAATTTTATTAAACATGATTCATATTTTTGAGTTCTGTCCACTTTGATTCCATGTCTTCACCCAAGTAGAAACAATACAAACAAGGCGTATCTAATAAAACTTTAAAACTCACCAAAATAATTCTAGTGTTTGCTTCCAGTATATAAATTATGCAGGAAGGATGAGAACATGACAATAACAGTAATTTTAAATGACTCACACCCTGAACCAGGCACGTTAGGTGCTGCAACAACAGAGCTGACATTCTAACTTCACAGGAATAAAACCTTCAGGTGACACTATTGCTTCTGGTAACACATACTCTGTACTTTCTCAATTGTCTTTCAGCCAGACCCCTGGTCACACAAACACATCTATACTGCTTGCTAAGCAAAAATGACCATATGCCACCAGTTTGACCTCTGAAGGCAGTGAAGCCATAGGCTGTGATCTCACACCTATGGACGCACACATGCCACAGCAGCAGTAATACGAGCGACTTGAGGAAAACTGCCTACAAGAACTGAGGTTAATCCACATTAGATGCAATTTTTACAAGCTCCAAAACAATCACTCAGTTGGAAGCATTATGACCTAAACACAAATACAATGATTTAAGCTTTCAGCTTGTGGTTGCCTGCACAACAAATTTATGTTTGACTGGTGACAGTTACAAATCTTAACTTTCCTGAGAACTGGTGGGAAATACCCTCCAGGAGAACAGTAAGGTCCCGTATCAGGAATCTGCACAACAGAGATGGAAAAAGTCTGTGACACAAGAAGAAATTGGGCTTGGGTCCTGATCTAAGAGCCCTTGTCATCAAAGCAGCTACAATTTCATCTTACTTATGACGTGCTGTTTGTAGACGTATTTCAGAGCTTTACCATACTCAAGATCAAAAAAAAAAAAAAAGTTAAAGCCTGCAGTTCAAACAGCTTATACTCTAATTGAAAGTAACAATAACTCCCTTTTTCCCCACAGCAGGACAGAAAGTAGACAGAGAGGAGAAACAGTATTAAAAACTTATAGATACATAAATTACAAGTGAGCCACAACAGGAGTCAGTTCCAGTGAGTAAGGCTACTTCAGGTTGCTACCTGAAAAAGGCAGGCTCCGAAGGTGGAATTTTCAAAGTTTGCAGCAGTACATCTCTACCTTTTCACATTTGTGACACTGAAAATTTTCAGAGCCTTATCAACTGCACAGTGATGACCAACAGAAGAAACCGTTCCTAAGTCAGGGAGCCTGAGCATCCAGCAATTGGTTCACATCTTAAACAATCACACACCACGAAGACTTCATATCCAGTCTGGGCCAGAAGATGGCCCAGAGCAGTGAAAAGCCAGAATGCACCTGTGAGCTGCACATTCCTAATAACTTCTCTTACAGTTACCTTCTACTTCAAGTAGTTGCGTAGCAACAATTGACAGGGTCATTCAAAGTGTATTTGGACAGTCTCTTTCACCCTACTCCTACTTGCCATTTACAAGGAAACCACGCATGTTTTACATTTTACTGCAAACGCATCTTCTTCCATCTTTCCATCATCTGAAGGGTAGTAAAAAAACCCAAACTTTACATCAATATGGTTTGCAGTAAAGAAAAACTTTGAAGCTATTACTCATGAATTCTCTTCTTTCAGCAGGAAACACATAAATCTGGCTAACAAATTTTCTCTGGGTAACATAAAAGTATTTGAAGATTAGTATCTATACAGACAAAAATAAAGACATCAGGTTTTCTTTTCCCTTCAAGATAGAATGAAGAGCTCCCAAATTTAGTTTTGTATGGACTGAAAGTGATCCTCTGTCTCTTCACACATCTTGGAGAGAATTCAGAGAGTTCAGTTAAAACCTAAACAGTGATAATGAATTTAATGTAGTTTTTAGAGTACCTGCATTTTGAGATACACATGAAATTTGTCAGATGCTTCACGGAACAAATTGAATGCCTCATCTGCAATATATTTTAAGGCATTGTGGGTTTTCTGTTTTGATTTTGTTGGGGTGTTTTTGTTTTTTGTTTTTTTTACTTTTACAGAAAAATCAGGTAATTATGTTAGTGCTAGCATTTTCTTTGCGTGCTACTTCTGTTCTATAAAATTAATTTTTGTGGCTAGGTGGGCTAGTTGCCTTAGAAACCACTGTAAAAGCAATTCCGATCAATGAACGCTTGTCACCATCAGTACCGGTGGCAGAATGTTGTGGAAACAGCAGTCAAGAGAGATTTTGATGTCGCTGGGCTCTGAAATTCAGTCTTTGATCAAATAAAAAAAGGTATGTGACAATTCAAGCAGTAAAAAAAAAAAAAAAATTAAAAAAATAATCAAACACCAGTCACTAGCATAATAAATCTTTTCAAGTCTCAGGCAAGCCAGATCACTGTGTTGTGTGCCTGACAACCGGTCAAACCCCAAACACAAATATAATACAAATTAGAAAGTCACCACAAAAAGCATACAGCCTACTGTGTCTTGAATGGAACAATCTCCGCCTGGACTTTCATCAGTCATGCGATAGCTCCCCAATGGAGGAGGAAAAGCAAGCTGAGGTTTATACAGCTGAACTACTTTCTGCTTTGTGGCACAGTTAACCTCAAAATACATTAAACTAGAGGAAAATGCCATCTTGCGAACTACCTGCATGATAAACCCAGGGAGTTATAAAGGCATTTTAAAACTACCTGCATACACACAAACCGACACAGGTTTAAGTCCTGTACCTTAATTTGGTCATATTTCAGCTGAGTGAAAGTCAAACTCTATCAGGGAAAGCATGCTGAGATCTGAGCATACTAATGCTGCAGAGAGAACAGAGGCAATAGCTAACGAAAAGCTTTAAAAAAAATAAAATACGAGAAGAGTATTGAAAACCAAGCATTGTATAACTGTCCCGCGGCACGGCCCTGCCCGAGCGGCGGAACCGACGCTGGACGCGCGCGTCTGGTCTGGCGGCACCTGCGGCAGCCGCGCCGGGAATCCCGCCGCTCCGGCGGGGCCCCTCCGGCCCCAGCTGCCGGTACAAGCACATCACCGCCTCTCTGCCACCAACAGCGCGGGCCCGCACCGCACCGCGCCGCGCCCCCCCCGGCTCCGGTACCGCTGAGTGAGGCCGAGGAAGCGGGTGGAGGCCGCCTCTGCGCTGCTCAGCTCCATCCGGGCGGCCAGCCGGAGGCCTCACCCCGCTCGCGTCACTCCCGGGACGGACGCGACTGGAGCTTCGCGCACACATCCCGCCGCCCCGCCGCCGCGCGCCCGCCCGGCTCGCGAGCCACTCAGACGCCGCGCCGGCCGCAGCGCGCCGCCGGGGCTCGCCGGGAGCTGTAGTCCCGAACCGTGAGCCAGCGGCCCGCCAGGAGCGGGGCCCCGCACCGAGAGGCCTCCGCCAGCACCGTGCCCGGGGGCTGGGCGCGGGACCGCACCCCTCGCCAGCGCCGGCTTGGCAGGTGCGGGGTAAGGAAGCGGGCGCCGGGAGCCGTTACCCCGGGGCTGGGTGCTCGTTCATAGAAGCTGCGCCCTGGAAGCCGGGCTTAACACCGCTACTGCCGAACCAGTAAAAGCACACAGAAGATGTTCTCAAGCTGCTCACCTACAGCTGAGAATCTTTGGAAGTGCAGTCGTCTCACAGACACATACCCTGTCACGTTCAATCACAGCTAGCCAGCAGGATGAAACCTTATCGGGGAAGGGATGACAGCACAATTCAGTACTATTTCTTTAAAGTCGAAAAGTCAGACAGCACCTGGGCAGCCTTTGGCTTGCTAGCCGGCCCCAGCCCACTCCATCACAAGTCTTAAACGATCTCCACCTGTGTGACTTTAAAAGTCTAACAGGTAACAAAACAGCAGCACTTTCACCTGTGTGAAGCTCCTCCCTGTTTTCTCCCTTTACAAGGATACACACTATTGTTCTCCACCTTTTCAGGAGCTAAACATAGTCTACGCTTGTCATGTAACACAAACCCCGAAGTGAGGTTTGAACCCCCACGTTGAGAATAAAAGCATGGCAAGGTGACTAAAAGTATTCTGACTGTGTAAGGACTTCTTTTAAAACTTTTCAGCAGGAGTTGAAGACAATATTACAATCAACTACTATGTCTGAAGGTGAAACCATGTTTTGCTAGAGAACAACTTGTGTCTTGGGTAATCATAACTTCGATGACTGTATTCTGCTTAGAAAAATTTCTTTACTGATGTCAATAGCTTGCATGTTTTGTAATGAACTGCACTGCATTATTGTGTATTATTATCCATGTACCTGGGGACAGCTTCACAATGGAGCCTCTGTCAGCAATTCTCTCTAAGTGATTCTGCACCCTTCACCACTTACTTGCTCCTCCTTCTATGTCACAGCAACACTCTTTGCTGGCAATTCTGCCATTGTGTTTGAGGAGCCATACTATCAGCTGCTGAATAAAGTAACTTGGGGTTAAAAAAATTTTTTTTTAAGTCTTTCGAAAATGGTTGGGAAAGACTCTTTGGTAAACCTGAGAATTAACAAGATACAGTTGGATTGTGAGTTTAATGACAGATTGATTTGAGCAAAGTGCAAGCAGAATAAAGTGATAAAATGCACTTGGAACACAGCATAATATTATTCTGAACCTCACATCATCATGTAGGACCAGTCCTACAAGTTACAGGTCCCACAGCTGCACAGTTTGGCAGATTCTAGTGCCTCAGGTCCAAATAAAAAAATCGTATCCATACACCCAGACTCTCACCAAAAACTGTCTGGTATTTCTAGGGGAGCATATCTCTGTCCACAGGCAGTTGATGGCTGCATCTAAGTCTGTAACATAATGCTCAATGAGCAAAATTTAAATATGCTAACCCCCTAGTTTTTATCCCCAGTGCCAAAATACCATGAGAATTCCATGCATGGGGCACTCTTGGCATAACATCTCTTTGTGCTTTCTCCTGCACACTGCCTTTTTCCTCATACAGATAAGTGTAGCATTTCATAGTTCTTCCAGTTAGAAATAATGCCATGAAATTGAAATCAGAAACATCTAATGATTTTTTGAATAATCTTCCTTCATTAACTGTATTATTGTGCTTTTACTCAATGTTAAATGTACAGACATGGGTCAATCCACTATAGTCTGTCCCCTGACAAATCCTCAAAGCTGACAGGGGATGGGAATCTGCACCTTAGCAACTACATTTTTGTTTTTAAAAATTAAATCTAAAAATTCCTATGTCTACCTGCAAGAAACTCCAAGAAGATAATTGGTTAATTACTGCAAACAATGCTTTGTACTAGTTAACTGTATAAGTAAATATTGTTTGTGGTCTTGAAGGATTATCTCCCACGCATAGGAAAGATCTTCCAGTTTTTGAAATCCATGGAAATAATTTATTTTAGCCCAGTAAAATAACATGCTGTAAAAAAAGTTTGTAGACTACCTCTACAGAGCTCGTTATATCATAACTTAAACATCTGTGCCACTTGAAAGTAAATTTCAACTGATAACACTGTAAACTCAAGGCTGACTGCTTTTGTATCAAGAAATACCCTAACGAACATAAGTATGCATACCCAATAAAATAACTTATGAGGATATTCTATACTAGAGAAACAAAAATCTTTATTGAAAGAAATACTAACAATAACCCCTACTCAGTATTTTCCACTAAACCATAACTTTCCGTCTCTCTAAATATCTGGATTGCTTTACAAGATTGATGAAAATGAGGCTTCATTTCTCTTGTTCCTTCAGAGAACCTACTTTCACAGAAACAATTAAACAGAAAGAAACTTCCACTTGAAGTACTTAATTTCCACTTTAATGCAGTTGTCATTTACCCCATTCCTCTTCCCTTCTGTGCACTAGGTATAAAACAGGGTTAATATGAATACACGCACTCACTCAAACCTAAGTATTTGCTCTGTGGCGCCCCTCTGTCATCCTGAAGAACACCAACTTTTCAAACACAACCGCTCTTTTAAACAGCAAAGAAACACACCCTGTTTCAGCCTGGGTCTTAGCAACTGCAACAACAGCTTTTTCTCAGTCAATTTCTTTCTAAGAATGTTTCTTTTTAGCGTGCTAAAAATCCAGCCAGGATGGAATGAAAGCACTCAGCCTTCACATGAAAAAGAGCCACAAGAACTGAAGTTGGGGTTTTTTTTTTAATATTTGGAAAAAAAACCTCATTTCTGTAGTATGCTGTAATTTCAATGCTGCAATAAATCCCACAATAGTCTTTACACAAAGGGCTGCCTCCCTTACAACATGCTGTCAGCAATTCTTTTCCCTTTCTTTTCCCATTTTCTCAAACAACAAACACACAAAACTGGAAATGAGAAAGGTAGTAGCAAACTAAGAAAGGAGAGTGTCTAAAGAAGCAAGCTGCAAATACATTGGCTCAGATGCTGTCTAGCTAAAATTTGAGATTCCTGTTGGCAGCTTTTAGCAATGATAGACGTTTCTAGCATTCTGTTGCAGGATGCAGCATGTCTCTGCAGTAAGAGGCTGGCAGAGACACAAACAGCACAACTGCCTTAGCTTTATTTGTAATTACTCCTGATTCCATGTCAAGTTCCATAGTTCCCCCAAAAGAAAAATAAACAACATAATATATAAAAATGGATTTTATAAGCATATGTATTGAGAAACAGAGAGAGAATATTTAAAAAAAGAGACAGACAAAAAAAAGCCCACAGCCTATGAATTACAAAGAAAAAGCCCGGGAAACAGAATTATGGGAATATTAAGAAGTTATTCACTGGAAAAGATACAGGATGGTAATAAACCTGAAGGTTCATAAAAATTAACTTCTACTTTCTTTGTTTAATTTCCATAATTACATCTCCCTTAATCTTCTTCCACCTCTTTCTCATGGGTCATTCAAGTCTACTTTGTATGGATTACATAAAGACCAAGGAAGAGCTCGATCCGCCAGACTTGTGATATCAGTACTGTCAGTGATTTCAAACAGGGCTATTCTTCTCTCAAAACAAGGACTCTTCATCATCACTTTTGTTAAGGCACTGTAAACCAAGTTTACTTTCTAACAAACTTCAGGACAGAAGCAGAAGTCTGCAGCACCTTGCAGACAAGGAATAGACTTTGAAAGTGATTGTAGACTCTTAAGACAGGAATACAGCTGCTCTATTTCAGCCTTACAAGTAACACTACAATTAAGATTTTGAAATAACTCTGTCAATCCATTTTATCTCCTTGACTTTCCCAAAAGACCACAAACTCACTTTTAGTGACACTTTAAAAGGATGAACTTTATAGCAAAACCCTTCTGTAATTCTCCACTGGTGATATATCTCTTATGATCTTCGGAAGCATACAGTACAAAGTACTTACGTAACATACTATGATCCAAAAAGAGAAGACATGTTTGATTTCCCTTTATTAGACGAAATCAGAACCACTCATCTTTTTCACAACTGGTTAGCTACAAAAAAAGACAAGTCCAGAGGCGAAGTTCTCAAAAGCAGACTAAGCCAAAAATATTAAAGTTTTAACCTCTTTTTTTTTTTTAAATGTTTGCAAAATAAGCAACAATGTCCTGAAAGCCCTGGGCACATACAGGACTAGAGTAAGATAGCTCAAATTCTACTTAAGTCCACCTAGCTGGTATTTTCTATCATCTCATTGGTTTTGGACCTTCAAACATATTTAGCCAGTTTCAGACTTAGATTTCGGACCACTCGAATCCCGACCAGAAGGTCTGCATTACCTTCCATCCAGACATAAACATTTTTAGTGCACAGCCAAACTTCACTCACCATTACTACTTCCAACCTTTCCCCTTCACATTGTGCATACCTGAAGCGGCATGGGTTGGCAAGTTTGAGATTCTACACTCAGTGTAGCATACTTGGCATCTCTGAAGGCCTTCACAAGGCCAAAGTCCAGCCTGCCTGCAAAACAACCATATAGAATGAGAGGCAAAGTACTTCATGTTCTTAAACTTGCTCTATCTATCTATCTCTCCATCCATCTACCTATTTGCTTGATGACAAAACGGTCCTTAAAAATTACAATGATTGGCGCAGAGGAAGTAGGAAAATAGTTTAAGCTTAGCTACAGAGAATTCCAGAAAAACCTACAGTACTAGCAAGGCAAGGGACCCAAAAGGAGCAGACCCTCAGGTGCTTCTTACTACACTGCTGTGTGCTGATCTTTTAATGGATTGTAAAGGTATAACATGATTTCAGGCACCTGTAGAGAGTTTTCTGTGGAAAGTATACCTACTCATTATGCCTGCAAGTAGCGGAAACTAGTCAATTCCAAGACAGCCAAGCAGGTAGGCCAGATTTGTGGTGGAATGCTGCTCTCAAGTCAAGATGCCACACCAGAATGACTTCCATTCACATGCACACAACAGTGGGCTCCCATGGTGATTTGCCTGCCAGACGAAAAGCGGTGGGATTCAGGACACACCTAGACAGCATAGTACTGAATACTGAGAAAAAGCCAGTTATCACAGTCTACGCACAGATGAAATACTAAAATAAAAATTTTACTTAGAAGTAAGAAACTAGAAGTGCCACAACAGCACTCTCTGAAGTGTAGTCAGCATCACATTTCACACCAAGCAAACAGGCAGAATCTCAGTGTGCAGTGCAGAATTTGGTATATGAATGACAGTTCCGGTTTCTTAGAAATGAGGGGACTAGTCCTTGCAATGACACAGCTGATGCAAAGAGAAGTGAAAATCCAAATAAAATCCAGTAAAGCAAATAAATCCCAAACCAGAACGATAACTGTTAGGAAAAAAAAACCAACCAAGGGCAACTTCAACATGCGGATAAAACTCCAATAAATATTATTAAGAAGGCTAATGCACAAAAATGTGTAACTTACAGAGAAAAAAAAAAAAACATTACCATTAAACTGTCTTTCTCTGGAAATAAAAAAAAAAAGATCTGCTACATAGCTAGAACTAAAGTAATTATCTTCTAAAATGCACTGGAAACTTCACAAGAATGACTGAACTCTAGCTATTTTCCCAGGTAGCCGGTTGAGCCAGCCATTCTCAGTAATAAAAATATGTTAAATAACTCAGCAAAGCAGTAGATCAACAAAAAAAAAGTTTTTAAGAAAACAACAGAACACCTTGCTTTTTAAAAAATTCTCAATTTCACTAATTCACCTGTACAGTTCTCAGTACAGTTTTGAGTGATTTTTAAGGCAAAGGACAATAATTTATTTTCCCTTAGGCAAGACTTTCTTGTGACTCTGAGAATACGTGTGTGTGCCTATCTGCACACTTCACAACATCACAGAATAGTTAGGGCTGGAAAGGAACTTCAAGATCATCCAGTTCCACCCCCTGCCATGGGCAGGGACACCTTCCACCAGACCAGGTTGCTCAAACCCTCATCCAGCCTGGCCTTGAACCCCTCCAGGGACCACCACACTGTCTCTGGGCAACCTGTTCCAGTGTCTCACCACCCTCAGAGGAAAACATTTCTTCCTAATATCTGATCTAAATCTCCCCTCTTTCAGCTTAAAACCATTACCCATCGTCCTATTGCTACACTCCCTGATAAAAGATCCCCTCCCCATCTCTCCTGTACCCCTGTCAGCACTGGAAGGTGCTCGAAGGTATCCCCGGAGCCTTCTCTTCTCCAGGCTGCACAACCCCAACTCTCTCAGACCGTCCTTGGAGATGCTCATGCCTTTACACAGAGACAGGAGTATTGATGAATATAGAACACAGATGTCAAGCAAAGAAAACGCAGCCTCATCAACGGTTAGAGGTTCACCGAGACCTCATTCCGGAGAGTTCTTCAGAGATTTTGTTTGCCGGTTTATTTAACACAATTCTCTGAAGGCGTTTTCTGTTTTCTCACATTTCAGGGTCACCATCAGGCCGGGCAGGCCGCTGCCAAGGGACGAGAGAACGCGCACCTCGTCTGCCCCTCCCAGGCAGCCCGCTCCGGCACCCGCCGGCCACGCTGCCCCTCAGAGCGGCCCAGCCGAGGGGCCGCCCGGCACCGCCGCCCCCGCGGCCCGCCCGCCGGCCGCGCTGCCGGAGTGGCGGCGGCTCCGAGCGCCACCCTGCCGGCCGAGCGCCCGCTTCTCTCAGACGCTGCCGAGCCGGGTAGTTACCAGAGGGCTCCCAGAGGCGCCGGGCACCAGCAGCAGCTGGCGCTGAAGCCGCCCGGCGCCCCCGAGAAGGGCATCAGGACGCCGCGGCGCCGCGCGCTGCCGTCGGTCTCGGCGCTCCCCTGCTGACGCGGCCCAGGCGCGCGCGCGGCGGCCGGGGCTGGGCTGCGACTCTCCCGCCCACGCGGACCCCGGCAGCGGGCCAGGGCGCAGGCCGCGGAGCCCAGGCCTGCGGCGGTCGCCGGGTCCTAGAGCCCGCGGGTCCACGGCGCCGGAGAGGGCAAAGCACCGTCTGCTCGGGAGCTGGAGAGGGGGCAGCGGAGCCCTGCGTGTGCCACGGCCCTGGCCGGCGTGCGTTTCCCGTTAGCTCAGTCCCGCCAGCGTCTGGAGATTTTGGAGACCGGGGTTGGTGTTTTGTTTGTTGGGGTTTTTTTCCTCTTTTCCTTGCTAGTTACTGTTGTTTCTTTTTAATTATTAAACTGCTTTTATCTCAACCCACAAATTTTTGTGCTTTTACCCGTCCTGTTCTGTCCACCATCCCACCCGGGTGGAGGGGCAGCGAGTCAGCAGCTGCTTGGTGTAAATTAGTTGCCAGCTGGGATTAAACCACAACAGGAGGTTGGTTGGAAGCCCTGCCTGGCTAGTGCTTTAGGCTCTCCATGCTATTCCTACCATCTTGGTAGGTCATCCTTGTTCTTCATTGCTGCTTTATAGCGCCTTTTGCTCCATAAGCAGTAGTAGGCATGCTGTGCAGGCACATCTGTATCCCACCCTCTGGCAAAGACAAATTGCAAAACAGTCACTGCACAATCCACAGAAATTCTGCCTCTCCAGGGACCCAGCAAGCCCCTTTCTCTTGCTTCTTACTCTGGCTAGGTAGGCTGGAAAGTATGGTTGTTGCAGAAGGTCTTACACCCTGTGACTCCTCCTCAGGTTGTTAGCATTGCCCTGCGTATGCACTGCTGAGGTCGTCAGCTCTGGATGGGACACAGGCAGCCTGCAGAGCTTTACACCAAGTCATTCCTGTCTCCTACAGGCAGCCACTTTCTCAAGGGCAAGGTGCTGGTGTGACAACAGGCTGCTGCACGCTCCAGTTAGGCTAAGATGCCGTTCTCCACGGACCCAGTGCAGGGAAAGCTGAGGTACATTCTGCCCTGCCAGTGACTCTTCACAAGGGAAACGTGCTCTGGTTTTAGCAGAAAAAGGCCTTGGTCACAGGCAGCCATGTATCACAGTGCACAGATATGTGGCAGGCGTCTTGCTTGTTCAAGTAGAGGCATATTTCTTGCCTTGCAGTCTCGATGCCAAAAATAAATCAGGGGTTCAAGTTACAAAAGCCTTTTTACATCAAAGCAAGATGACAGCTTGATTTCTACCAGCACTGTATTTCAGGTGTGTTGCTAGCTGAAAATGGCTTACAGGCCAGGAGATATTTAGAGGGGTCTAAATTAAGGAAACCAGGTGTTGGAAGTGTTTGTTTTGAGGAGGTGAATTAGGCAGCCAAAGGGACTGAGCTGCTCACCCAACACATTGGCAGAACAGCCCATCCAGTAACACTTGCTGGCAGGAGTGGCAAGGATTGCAGAGCTATGCTCCTGTACAGAGCAAGGATGGAACCTCCAGGGCTCTATGGTCATCTGCTAAGGACATCTAATTATACCAACATGCTCTCCCTGCTTCATGTCTTTGCATGCTGGAGGACAAGGTGGGGAGTAACAACATGCAGTGTCTCTTAGCTAAGTGACAAGCCCTGCACAGGAAATCTTGTGTGTATGCAGGTTAGGAGAACAGATTATTGATACTACAGTCATCAGGAAAGGCGCAAACAACACAACAAAGCCCAGTGATCAACAGCATATCACTCATTTGCAGATCAGCCAGCATCTGATCTGCTCAGACATGTTGTTTCCTGCTAAACGTAGCTGTCCCTCTCACACAAAGCAGCTTTCAATGTCTTCTCTTCTGCCTTTGGGATGTCATCTGTGCTGCCTGTTTTTTTTTTCTTTTATTTAATCTCTCACCAGCATGTGTTGACCTGCTGCTGTCACTGCCACAACCCTGATGCCACATGCAGATGGATACAGCAATCCCTGGGGCTTACTCTGGGGAAAGGAAAAAGAACCTACTCTACAGGTTGTCTGTGCTGCTGCTCATCCCTAGGTAGTGCGGTTGGAATCCATCTGGTACACAAAGGCACCCATCATTTTTCTCTTCTCCTTCTGAATCTTCTGCTAACTTTCCATCTTCTTTGGAATATGTTTCAGAATTTATATCTAATTCTAGAGTTTGAAACTTACCGTCTGGGATCAAAGTTAATGCCTCAATTTCTGCTTTTCTGCTGCTCGTTTGGTCTCATAGTCTGCCAATTTATTGTCAGTTTCCTGTTAAGGGTTACCTTTTTGGTGTCCTTTGCAGTGCACAGTTGTGACCTTCTCTGGTAGTGTTACAGCCTCCAATAACTGCAAAATTTCATCAGCACGTTTGATCTGTTTTCCTTGGGCCATAAGCAACCTCTGTTCTCCCCAGATGGCTCCGTGCGCACTCACTACTCCAAAGGCATACTTAGAATCAGTCCATATGTTAATTTTCTTTCCTTTTGCCAATTCCAAAGCATGTGCTAAAGCAATTATTTGAGCTTTCTGGGCAGACGTTCCTGTAGGTAAAGATCTGTCTTCAATTACTTCATGAGTTTTAGTCACAGCATAACCTGCCTTATGTTCCCCTTGCTTTACAAAACCGCTCCCATCAGTAAACCATGATTTGTCCTTATCCTGGAGAGGTTCTTCTTTCAGGTCCAGTCATCTGGAATAGATAGACTGCTTCCATTGTCTCTAGACAATTGTGCAATACCGTCTGGGACTTTTATCCACTGAGAAAAGATGCTGGATTCACAATATTAGTGGTTATTATATGTACATCGTCTTGCTCTGCCAAAATAGCTTGATAT
Organism: Pterocles orientalis; assembly: GCA_011057875.1. Classification (NCBI taxonomy): domain Eukaryota; kingdom Metazoa; phylum Chordata; class Aves; order Pterocliformes; family Pteroclidae; genus Pterocles; species Pterocles orientalis. The sequence goes on along the minus strand of WKFP01012784.1, from coordinate 25,637 downwards.
TTCAGAAACCTAGAGGGGGAAAGCCACTGGCCTCTTTTCCTTTTCTGTTCCAGCACCGTAGAAACTGTATGTGAAACAAACATGGTTATTTTTTGTCCCATAGGGAATTTGCGCGCTTCTTGGGTATTGAGGACGACCGCAGCCACCGCTCTGAAACACCCAGGCCAACCCTTGCTTACCTCATCCAACCACTCGGAGAAGTAATTGTTGTGCAAGGACCCCCAGAGCTATGCCTTGTTGGTTTCCAAAAATGGCGGGACTATTTTTAAAACCTTGTGGTAACACTGTCCAGGTCAGTTGAGGTTTTTCTCCTCTTTTCAGGGTTTTCCCATTCAAATGTGAATAATTCTTGGCTTTCCTTTGCCAGAACCAAGGAGAAAAAAGCATCCTTTAAATCCAGTACAGTAAACCAAACCCATTCCTTTTTCAATTGAGTTAATAATGTATGTGGGTTTGCCACCACAAATGCAAGTCCTTTACTATTTTATTAATTTATCTTAAGTCTTGGAGTATTCAATAACTCTTTCCATCTGATTTCTTTACCAGGAGGATGGGTGTATTGTACTTTGATAAAAAATTGTCTATTATTTCTTTTATTCCCTTTTGGTCCTCCAATTTCAAAGGATACTGCTTTACCCTGGGCCTGCTCCTGGTTTGAGTTCTGTTTTTACAGATGCGGCATTCTTTGCCCTTCTGGCAATTCCAGAGGCCCAAACCCCAGGGTATACTTGGTCCAGGATTTCTTGTACGGTTGGAACTTGATGATCTTTAAGGTCCTTTCCAACCCTAGCCATTCTATGATTCTATGATTCTAAAACTCCAGAAGGAGGGAAGGACAAAAGGAAACGGGCTCAAGTTGCACCAGGGGAGGTTTAGGCTGGATATTAGAAAAAATTTTTTCACTAAAAGAGTGATCAGGCATTGGAACAGGCTGCCCAGGGAAGTGGTGGAGTCACCATCCCTGGAGGTGTTCAAGAAACATGCAGATGTGGTGGTTAGGTACATGGTTTAGTGGGTTAAATGGTGTTAGGTTGATGGTTGGACTTGATGATCCTTGAGGTCTTTTTCCAACCTTAATGATTCTATGATTCCATGATCATCTTTTACTTTAAATTCTATTTTATTTTCAATTCTATTTTATTTTCTTTTTCTGTTTTCTATTTTTCTTTTTTTTTCTATTTTCTTTTTCTTTTGTTATTTCTGCTCCCAATTGTTCTAATAAATCTCGTGTCAATAAAGATTTGGGAGAATTTGGCATATACAAAAAATTATGTATTTCTATCTGTCTTCCCAGTTTATTTCTAAGTGGTTGTAGGAAGAAAGCTTTTTCCTGTTGGCCAGTAGCTCAAATTACATTTATATAATAATAATATATATATTTTATATATATATAATTATTATATGTATTAGATGTAGAACTAATGGGTGTTAGTTCTTGATTCAACACAGAGGAAGAGACTCCCGTGCCTATTAGAAATTCAACCTATTTACTCTGAGTCCCTAGCTTTACTTTGACCACTGGATCTGATAGAGTAGATTCCACAGGTCCCCATCACTTGACATCCACAGTCACAGAAGGTTTTGAGTTTTCCAACTTAGGGCAATCCTTTTTCCAGGAAAAGGCGCATTGATCTCGCTTTAATAACAAAGGGGCTGTAGGACTGCTTTCAGCTATTATCGTGCCTGCCTAGCTCTCAGCATGACTCACAGCAGACAATATATAACATCACTCGCAAGGGGAATGAACCCTAGATTTTTTTTCCCTCCATACGACTACGAACTTTGGCTGTGCTTGATGCTGCCACCAGGTGACCAAGATCTGGTACTGCAGCTCAGAAGCCGCGCATGCGCACAGAAGCGCTTTGGCTGTGCTCGATGCTACCACCCGATGACCAAAATCTGTTACTGCAGCCAGAAAGCAGCGCATGCGCACAGAAGCGCTTTGGCTGTGCTCTATGCTGCCACCTGATGACCAAAAACGGATACTGCAGCTAAAAAGCCGCGCCTGCGCAGAGAAGCGCAGTGGCCGGGATCGATGCTGCCACCCGATGACCAAAATCCGGTACTGCAGCCAGAAAGGTGCGCATGCGCACAGACGCGCTTTGCCTGTGCTCTCTGCTGCCACCCAATGACCAAAATGCAGTAGTGCAGCGAGGAAGCCGCGCATGCGCACAGAAACGCTTTGGCCGTGATCGATGCTGCCACCCGATGACCAAAATCGGTACTGCAGCTAGAAAGCCGCGCATGCGCACAGAACCGCTTTGGCTGTGCTCGATGCTGCCACTCAATGACCAAAATCTGGTACCGCAGCTAGCAATCCGCGCATGCGCAGAGAGGGGCTTTGGCCATGCTCGATGCTGCCACCCTGTGACCAGCCTTCGGTACTGCAGGCGGGCCGGACGCGCATGCGGAGTGGTGCGCCGTGCTCTACGCTGCCGTCTGCTAGGACCGGCGCAGTGACGCTGCCGTAGCGTCGGGGAGGTGCCGCCGTGCTCGGTGCTGCCTCCCGGTGAGAAGCCGCCGCTGCCCCCCCGTGCGCGGTGCCGGCGGGCGCTCAGTCCCCAAAGCGCGGAACTGCGGCGCCGGGGCCGGCCCTGGGCGAGCGCCGCCGCCGGGAGTCGCTGCTGGCGCCGCCTCGTGGCTGTGGCGCGCTACTGCAGCCCGGCGGGCGCGCGCTGGCTTTGGCCCCTCTGGCGCACCGTCGGCGGCCGGCGCATGCGCGGTGCCGGGAGCAGCAGGGCGGCGGTGCCGGGGAGGTGAGCGAGTCCGTTCGGCGGGGGCGGGGGGGGGCAGGACGAGGAGCCTCAAGCCGCCCGCTGCGGCAGGCGCCCGGTCCGCTGGAGGCGAGCCGGGTCCGGGCAGCCCCGGGGAGTGCCCGAGCGCTGGCGGCAGGAAGAGGAGAGGAGGCGGACACCCCCCAGGCACAGACCGGGCCCCTCCCCAGCTCTCCGGAGCTGCTCCCGAGCCTCCCTGGCCCTGCTCGCCCCGTGCAGCTGCCCCCAGCTCCAGCACCCCCCGGAGCCTGTCCCGTAGCCCCGGGCCGCCCCCAGGCCCTGCCGTGGCGGCTCAAGCTGCCCCTCGGATGCACTCGATTGTGCCTGACCGGGGGTGCCGTGAGCAGCTCTGCGGGGACAGAGCGGCGTCTGCAGAGCTGCAGAGAGAGGGGCTCTGGCCAGGGGCGAGCTGTGGCAGGAGCAGGCGCTGCTGCTGCTCTCCCTCTGCCAGAGGCCACGCT
>WKFP01012783.1:0-50007 GCA_011057875.1 Pterocles orientalis | reverse complement strand
GCTTCTTTTCTCCAGCCAGTTCACAATCCATCTCACTACCCGATCATCCAGATCACACTTCCTCAGTTTAGCCGCAAGGATACTGTGGGAGACAGTGTCAAATGCTTTTCTGAAATCAAGATAGACCACATCTACTGCTTTGCCATCATCTATCCACCTGGTAATATCCTCATAAAAGGCTATCAGGTTGGTCAAGCATGACTTCCCTTTGGTGAAGCCATGTTGACTGCCTCTGTATTGCCTGTATTATATATCTTATGCAGATTTTAACCACTACTTAGTCTTCATATTTAGACTCTAGCAGGTCCTGTTTGATTAACCTGATATCCTTCTATGACAAGGTGACCCACTTAGTGGATGAGTGAAAGGCTGTTTGTGTTGTCTACCTAGACTTTAGTAAAGTCTTTGACACAGTTTCCGACAGCATACTTTGGAGAAACTGACTGCTCATGGCTTGGATGGTTGCAAAAAACTAGCTGGATGGCCAGACCAGTGTTCCCCATGGGTCAGTATTGCAGCCAGTTCTGTTTAACATTTTTATCCACGATCTGAACAAGGGAATCAAGTGCACCCTCAGTAAGTTTGCAGATATCACTAAGTTGGGCAGGAGTGTTGATCTGCTTGAGGGTAGAAAGGCTCTACAGAGGGATCTGGACAGGCTGGACCGATGGGCTGAGGCCAACTGTATGAGGTTCAACAAGGCTCAGTGCCCGGTCCTGCACTTTGGTCACAACAACCCCCTGCAACGCTACAGGCTTGGGGAAAGCTGCTGGTTAGAAAAGGACCTGGGGGTGCTGGTCAACAGCTGGCTGAACATGAGCCAGCAGTGTGCCCAGGTGGCCAAGAAGGCTAACGATATCCTGGCTTGCATCAGCAATAGTGTGGCCAGCAGGACTAGGGCAGGGGTTGTGCCCCTGTACTCGGCACTGGTGAGGCCGCACCTTGAATCCTGTGTTCAGTTTTGGGCCCCTCACCACAAGAAGGACATTGAGGTGCTGGAGCAGGTCCAGAGAAGGGCAACGAAGCTGGTGAAGGGTCTGGAGCACAGGTCTGACGAGGAGCAGCTGAGGGAGCTGGGGTCGTTTAGCCTGGAGAAAAGGCAGCTGAGGGGAAACATGCAGGATGTAGGCACGCTGCTGTAATACTTTCTGTGGAAATGTGCATTGCGTTAGAAGCAAGTTGCCTGCGGTGGCTACTTGTGTGGACACAAGGACTAACTTTACAATTAGGTCTCTCCTTATCACTCTCTACAACTGAAAGGAGGTTGTAGTGAAGTGGGTGTTTGTCTCTTCTCCCAAGTAACCAGTGATAGGACAAGAGGAAATGGCCTCAAGTTGCACCAGGGGAGGTTTAGAGTGGATATTAGTAAAAATTTCTTCACTGAAAGAGTGATCAGGCATTGGACCAGGCTGCTCAGGGAAGTGGTGGAGTCACCATCTCTGGAGGTATTTAAAAGACGTGTAGATGTGATGCTTAGGGACATGGTTTAGTGGTGGACTTGGCAGGGTTAGGTAAATGGTTGGACTTGATGATCATAAAGGTCTTTTCCAAGCTGAGTGCTTCTATGATTCATGATTCTTTGATTCTATAGTCTTCTAATTTCAACCCCTATTTTTGAAGAGCTGAATAGGTGGTGATTAATGCTTCTATCTCTATTCTGTACTATTATCACTATAGTGAAAGTATGAACATCACTTATTAGAAGTTGCATAGATGTGGAAGTATTTAAAAAAGTAAGTTCCTTCTTCCTCAAGTTTTCAGTTTTTGTTTGAAAATGTCTCCTTGTTTGAAAATGGGATCCTGCCAAGCAGACTGCTGACAAGCATAAATTTTTCTCCTTAAGTCTAGGGTTGTGATTCTACTATTTGTCCTGCTCACTTTTCTCAGAATTTTAAATTCCATGATCTGAAGGTCACAGCAGCCAAGGCTGCCCTTGACCTTTACATCCTTGGCCGACTCTTAGTTATGTGAGACCCACAGGTTCAGCAGAGTGTCTTGCTAGCCAGTTGATCCCCTTCATGAGGAGGAACTCAGCTTATGGTCAACACACTACAGAAATCTTCCAGATTGTTTGCACCCAGGTATATGTCCTCCCAGCACATACCAGAGTGGCTGAAGTCCCAGGGGAAGTGACGTGTCTAAAGAAGCTTTCATCTTCTTGTATTCCTGATCAGGTGATATGTAACAGAGATATACCACCATGTGACCCATGTTGATCTGTCCTCTGATGTAAAAATCTGGAAAAAAGCCATTGCAACTCTTAGTCATGTGAGTTATCCCACCACATTTCTCTATCCCAGTCATATCTCTTCTCTACAGATATGCAAGAACTTGTAATTCCTCTTGATATTTCCCACACTGCATCCATTTGTGCAGAGGCACTTGATGCAGGCCTCCACTCATGCTGCACTTAGGAGCAGAGTGCAAGAACCTCCTCTTTCATGTTCTCCCCTGGATACATCCTCATCTTCCCCCTGGATTTCACTTCTCTTCACGTTATAGTAACTCAATTTACGTATTTAGTCATGGACCAGAAGAGGAAAATGTTGTTCTTTAAATGAAAGCAGCAAAGAGAGAATTAAAATAGCACATTAGTGTGCCTGTGCAGTAAAGAAAGCATATCGGCCCTGATGCAGCAGCAGTTACATAAACACACGTGTTCCTGTAAAGAGTTCGACTGTATGGTGCAGGATATTTAAAGTTACTTAAAACATTGGAAAATCCATAGTAAGCCATAGAATCTCTGCTTTGGAGAGGGATTTGTAAACTGTGCTATTACCGTTCATGTTGCCACACACAAAGATTTGTACCTATCCTTGGAAAAGTCCAAGATTTCGAATAAGACAATAGTTGATGAGGGATTTATCCTTTTCAAAGTATAAATTCTGAAAATATATGTACAGTTCAGGATTAAGCTTCTAAATTGTGAGAAGTACACAAAACAAAAACTTCTTTGTTTCCCAGACCTTGGTTTAAAATGTTAGACCAATTCTCACTTATCTCACTCCTGTCCAGATCAGTGAGTCGGACAAAGGACTCATCCATCATAATTCTGAAGCCAGATTCCTGTCTGGTATGAAACTATTAAAGCTGCAGAAAAAAAGTGACCCAAAGACCTTAGCCTTTCCCTTATGTAAAGTCAGAATACCCTTCTCCAGGCACCTGTCCCAGCTGCCCTCATAGGAATAGCAGAGCATGGAAGAGGCGAGGGTAGTCTCTGACAGATTATTGGCTGCCATTACATTTGGCAGAAGCCAGAATAAATCACTCAATCTCTGATCAGGAGAAATTAGATTAGTTTAGGAAAAGGACAGCAGAAAAAAGAAAGGAACTTATATCTTCAGCTGAACAAAGCACAAATTCAGAATATCCTTCTCCTTTTTTCTCAGCTTTACAAACAAAACTAAGAATATTTTTTTTAATGTATGGAGGGATTTATCCCTCCCATATTGGGGGGGATTGTCTTCCACAAGCTTATTGTACTTGGCTGTGGGCACCATGGGAGAAAAAGTATTTTGAAAATGAGTAAGTGCTCAAATAATTCTCCAGTTTCAGTTTAATCTCTTCAAGTCTATTTTCTTTCTTCCCTGGGTTTTCCTGAGGCATGTGTTTCTCTGTTTATGTTCAGTGATTTCTGTTCTCTTCCCTACTATGCCTACACAACAGCATTTTCCTCTTATGTTTTGTGCTTTGACCTCTCAAGCCCCTCACTTCCTCCAAATCTGTTGTTTCTGCCTCAAGAGAAAGGAGTACAACCACTGAGGAAAAAAAGCAGTTCTTCAAAGAGCTAGACTGCAGACTCAAAGCCAAACCTGGATACCTATTTCTAGATATGAAAGAAAAGCAGATGAAAGGCTGGTGGGGTGTTTTGGGCTATTGTGTTGTTAAGGCAGAAGACTCAGAGGAGAAAAGAGATGATCTACCAAGGAATTACCAGGCATGGCCTGAAGCAGTCTTGGGAATGTGGTCCTTAGGAAGGGCAGCTTTTGGGACTGAGAACTCCAGGGCAGAGCTGTAAACTAAGAGACTTATTCATTCTGTGTTCACATAAAAAAGATTTTGTATTTTTTAAGGTAAATGATTGGACTTGATTAAGTTGTTGTAAATAAACAAGATTGCATTATCAGCGTCTCCTCACACAAACAACCTGCTAGTCCCAAAGTCTGGCTAACCACTTAGGTCAAAAACGAGTAACAGTATATATTTATGTAGAGTGAATAATACATGAATCTCTTACTCTCCAAGTGTGATATCGTGTTCTTCAGAATGTTGTTCATTGATCTGTATGGCACAAACAGTGGGAGCAGGTCAATACGGTTAAAGATAATTAAGAATTGATTAGCACCTGAGAAGCCAAATGAAAAGACACATTTTTCCCCAGTGACTGGAATTGTTGAATTAATTGATAAAACCAATAATCTTTCTTTGAGTTCAAGTTCTGTTGCGCTTCACAATTACTGAGTTTTTTTTCTCTATAATTTAATGTTGGCATGTATCGATGACATTGCACAGTGCCTTAAGCCCCTTAGCCTTTCCAGTGCTAATGGCCTTCTCTTTCCTTTTCTGTAATCTACTTTTTGCTTGCAGCTCTGTAAACTTCCAACCAAGTTGCTGGACACCTCCTAGGGGAGGACATATGCTTGGGAACTCCCATCACTTCTCTTCTCAGTTGGCCACTGGGGAGCCTTCCTTTCCCCTTTCCCTTTCTCTCTCTGTCCCCCCTCACCTACTTTTGTTTTCATTTTTCCCCAAAAGTAACTTTTGCTGTTAAGTTTGCTATATGCCTTTGATAAAGACCCTGCTAGTCTTTGCGCCTTGGAGCCTGTCAGAAAAAACCCCAATCACTAACTTTAGAAAAGGAAACACCAAGTCTTTCATTTAACTGAAGAGGAATTTCCATGAGAAACATGAAAATGCATCCATACATTTTTACAGTGTCTTATTGTCTTTTAGTCCATTCCAACACAAGCTTGAGGCACATGTGGGTTTTTTTGTGGATTATTAATATTTGGTATAAAGTATTCCTTGAATACGATTCCTGAAGACCTTTAACTGGTGGCAAGTGCTGTTCACAACTAGTTCTAGCTTCCTAGAGTGACTTTGCAAAATAAATGTTAGGTCATTTGCTTCCAAACATTATCTGTCCTTGTAAGTACAGTGTCAAGGACTGATCTAAGGATTTTTGAGAGATTAGTAAGGCAGTCCTTTGTGTTAAGTTTTTCTGCCATACCACTCAGGAGTGGATCCCATCACAATCTGTTGCATTTTTTCTGAATAACTTGGATTAATATTCATCTCACGTCTGGCATAAATCACACAATCTATGTAATGTTTTGCATCATATAGCAAAAATTATGCAAAATTCATCAAGCACAGTATAACCAGCTGGTCAAAAGAGGTGATTATCCCACTGTATTTGGCATGGATCGGTGCGGCCTCACCTTGAGTACTGTGTGCAGTTCTGGGCCCCGCAATTTAAGAAGGATGTGAAGGTACTCAGCTGTGTCCAGAGGAGGGCAACAAAGCTGGTGAAAGGGCTGGAAGGAATGTCGTATGAGGAGCAACTGAGGACTTTGGGTTTGTCTGTTTTGGAGAAAAGGAGGCTGAGGGGTGACCTCACTGCTCTCTACAGCTTCCTGTGGAGGGGAAAAGGAGAAGGAGGTGCTGATCTCTTCTCCCTGGTATCTGCTCATAGGACCTGTAGGAATGGTTCAGAGCTGCACCAGGGGAGGTTTAGACTGGACATTTGGAAGCATTTGTGTACTGTAGGCTGGTCAAACAGTGGAACAGGCTTCCTAGAGAGGTGGTTGATGTCCCAAGCCTGTCAGTGTTTAAGAGGCCATTAATAACATACTTTAACTTTTGGTCAGCCCTAAAGGGGCTAGGGAGTTGGACTAGATGATCATTGTAGGTTCTTTCCAACTGAAAGAGTCTATTCTATTCTATTCTATTCTATTCTATTCTATTCTATTCTATTCTATTCTATTCTAAATGTTGCTATCAATAGTAATTCTGTACTTCATTTGCACTTTCCACTGTCTTTCTTTCAAGGTCTAAACACATACTTTCGTAAGTCTGCCACATACCACATGTGATTATGTAGTTGTAATATCCATCTGATACCTATTTCTGTTACTCCACTTTGTCCATTAAGTTATACTTGGATTTCTTTTAACATTCTAAGGTACTGATTAGTTTTAAGTGCACTTTTTCTGTCGAAAAGCAGGGGAAAAATATCTTGCTACAGAAATATTTCATTCTTTTTGCTTCCACTACAAATGCTGAATTTCCTTCAATATGGCGTGAAGCCCAGGACAGGCAATGTTCTGTAATGTACTAGTGACAAGATTAAAAACCAGTGTTTTGTGATCCATCAGTGTAAAAATGGGAGCTGTATACCATTGGCAGGGCAGATCATTGAAAAGGAAATGAAATGTGTGCAGTACTTTCTATCAATCACGTCAATGCTGAAATATCAGACCTTGCACTTGTCATATTATGTGTGAAAAAGCAATTTATATTTAATTATTACATTTCTACAGTGTGTTAGTGATCATTTTGCTCTTCTTTAGATGCCTGCACAGTTATACTCCTGATATTAGAGGATTTACTTTACTGCTGGAGAAAGATGAAAGTGACACTAGTAGTATTTCTTAAATACAAAAAATATTTGCATAATCTTTTTTAGTAAAGCCTGAAAAGTACAGAGAATGTCTGACAGATGATAGAGAGATTATGTTGTTGTTTGTTTGGCATGCATAAATTTAAGGCCAAAATTGCTAGATCATCTGGTTGCCCATATCAGGTCTTTGCAATTCATATTGTTTTTCTAAGTCACCTCTTCTGAAAATAGATCAAAGCTGTAATTAAGACCTTTTGTCAGTAGTGGGCAAATTCAATGTTACATGTTCTCATCACTGAAGTTTTGTGCCTTAGCTTTCACATGAATTTCTGTGGATTCAGCTTCAAGCCGCTGGTTCCTGCTCTGCTCTCTCCTGCTGGATTAAATAGCCTTAGCACCTGGTGTTTTCTCCCTGCAGATGCACATATATTCTGTAGTCATCTCATAGCTTCATCTTTTTGATAAAACTGGATGGATCTATTTTGTCCCTCACTGAAAAACATTTTCTACACCCTCAAATTATTCTGTATTATTTTCTGTAGTATTGAATTTTCAACAGCTTTTTCTAGACATAACTCCTAGATCTAGGTGCAATCTCCTTGGATTACTCTCAGCAGTATACAGCACAGTGATAGCAATACAGCAGGAGTTCACGTTTAGTTGCTAGTCTGCTATGATTCTTAGATGCTTTTTAGTCACTGCTTTTCAGGATGCAGTCTGTCATACTTGTAGGTTTTACCTCTATTCTTGGTTCCTACAAATATAACTTTGCATTTTGCATTACTAGATTATATGAGGTTTAAATAGAGGCCAAACTTAGCCGGTGAGACAGATTGTTCTGCATGATTCCTTTTCCTCATGATTAGTTGTCACTCTGCTAACTGTATCGTCATGAGTAATAATTTTTAACTAGCTCACTAAAGAAAATGTTGAATAGAATCAGGCCTTGAACCAGTTTTTTTGGGACAGCTTGAAAAAACACTCCCATCAATGGAAAACTTTTCAGTGACAACAGTTCCTGAAGTTATGTCAGCAAGGTGGCATCTTATTGCATATCTTCACCAGATTGCCCTAGGGTCCAAGTTCTCAGATTTCCTTGTCTGTCAGTCTTTTACCTTGATCACAGGGATGGTCCAGCCCTATTTCAGAGACCCTCTTGAGTTTCTGGGATTAATCTGACTTTACTTGCTTTATAAGTTCATACATTTTCAAAGGCATTTCAAGCTCAATTGGGCAGGGAAGCTTTGAGTGTTTGTAGGTTCCAAATAACAGTGATTTCTGGTATTTTTGCACCCTCCTTCATCTCTGTTCATCTCTCTGATTCTGCTCTATGAAATATATATATATATATATATATACACATATAAAAGCAGCCCCATAGTGTGGGTGGCTTTGCTGGGTTGTTCAATGTATAATACAGACCAGAGAGGGCAGTACACATCTTTTTGGGAGACTCCAAGGTCAGCCTAAGATTCAGCATATATACTATCCATGGTAGCTTCTAACCTATTTACCATGTGCTTTATTGATATTGTATTATGCTCATTTATTAATCACAGTGTGATGCAGTGCACATCAAATGCTTTCCAAGTCTGTATTTTAAGTCTATATAATTCCATTCATCAGTGTTATGAAAGAATTAAATCACTTTTGTTTGATGAGATCTTTTTTTCCATAAAATCAAAATTCCTGACATTAATTGCATTCCTAAGTTTTTGAAAAAATCCTTTATCGGCCTTTCTGGGTTTCTCCACAATTTCACTTGGTTTTGATAACAACCTAGTTATTCAGATGTCTAAAACATCTATTTCTTTAAACATATTACCTGAGATGATCACATATCTATTCTTCTGAAATTTCCCTACTGTTCTGATGTTTTTATGTGAACATAGATCATACTAGGTTTGCCAACTAAACAGTTTAAGACTACTGACTATGAGCCATGGCAATATAAAGCTCTTATCACTCTTAGATGATTTGGAAAGTAACAGAAATTCAGTACATTCTATCTGATCTTCGTCTGAGCATTCAGTACACCATCATTTGGGAAGACAGTTGAAATGAAGAATAGCAAAAATAGATAGAAATACAGGATCTGTGAGGAGAACTGGCTAAAGACAAGATGACAACAAACTGGTTGAAAGAAGAATTGTAATGGAAAGAGATTGCCTGTAGAGTTGCTCAGGGATTGGTTTTGGAGGTTGATCTCATACAATAGTTTAATTAATAATCTTGGCAGGAATGTGGTAGTGAAATTTGCTGATGACAAAATTTGGGAAGTATTAATACAAAGAAGAAATTAGATGACCTCAAGGACTGCAGTAATAGAACAGGATTACATTTAATAATGAAAAGTGGCAGGTCATGTGTTTAGGGACTAATAACAAGAATTTCTTCCAAAAGCTAGGGGCTGTTCAGCTGGAAATGACAACAATGACAACAAGGGAGAATTAGCTGGATGAACCAGGGTGTGACAAAAGGGTGAGTCTGTGAAAAGGGCAGGTAACCCAAAGATGTGTCTGGTAAAGTATTCCGAGTAGAGAAAGGTGAGTAGTAGTGCCATTGTACAGTACACTGCTGAGACCCTCCTGTGGAATCCTTTTAAACAGCTCTCCCCCCCCCCACATATTATATTTTTAAATTTTCCAGAGCTTTGTAAAATTAGCCTTTCTGAAGCACTGGATATAATATATCAGTTTAGTCTATCTTGTGTTTGCCTGTTGCTAAGAAACTTGTTGTTCACAGAGTAAGAATTAAATTATCTGTATGCATCATAAGGTACCTTGCTGAATGGTGAGTTTCACTCTCTCCAAGGCCCAGGTACACATTTATATGCAGTTTTGCTGCATGAAATTCAGCTAATTATTTATATTTAGATAGGTTCCAGCCTGTAGAATCTTTGTCTTTGCACAATCATGACTGATAGTTACTAACCATATCCCTAGTAGAGTATAGAGGGCTATATTTAAAGATACATAACACTATCTTGGCTTTATGTCTCTGGTGATCCTTTGACTTAAATGAGAATAGAGTAACGACAACTTTTAGTGCTTTTAAAAATCCAGAAGCACATTAGACTCTCACATGAAGTCCACTAAAATCACTAAATGGCCATATATTCTAAGTAACTGTTTTGCAGGAGCTTATCAACATCTAAAATGACCTGCTTAATGGATGAGGGAAAGGCTGTGGATGTTGTCTACCTAGACTCTAGTAAAGACTCTCCAGCATTCTCCTGGAGAAACTGGCTGTTCGTGGCTTGGACTAGCATACTCTGTGCTGGATAAAAACCTGGCTGGATGGCCAGGCCCAAAGAGTGGCAGTGAATGAAGTTAAATCCAGTTGGTGGCTGGTCACAAGTGGTGTTCCCCAGGGATCAGTATTGGAACCAGTTCTGTTTAACATTTTTATCCACAATCTGAACAAGGGGATTGAGTGCACCCTCAGTAAGTTTGCAGACAAAACCAAGTTAGGCAGGAGTGTTGACCTCCTTGAGGGTAGGGAGGCTTTGCAGAGGGATCTGGACAGGCTGGGCCAATGGGCTGAGGCCAGTTGTATGAGGTTCAAAAAGGCTCAGTGCCAGGACCTGCACTTGGGTCACAACAAACCCCTGCAAAGCTACAGGCTTTGGGAAAAGTGTCTGAAAATCTGCTGGTTAGAAAAGGACCTGGGGGTGCTGGTCGACAGCCGGCTGAACATGAGCCAGCAGTGTGCCCAGGTGGCCAAGAAGGCCAACATCATCCTGGCCTGCATCAGCAATAGTGTGGCCAGCAGGACTAGGGCAGGGGTTGTGCCCCTGTACTCGGCACTGGTGAGGCCGCACCTTGAATCCTGTGTTCAGTTTTGGGCCCCTCACTACAAGAAGGACATTGAGGTGCTGGAGCAGGTCCAGAGAAGGGCAATGAAGCTGGTGAAGGGTCTGGAGCACAGGTCTGACGAGGAGCAGCTGAGGGAGCTGGGGGTGTTTAGTCTGGAGAAGAGGAGGCTGAGAGGAGACCTCATAACTCTCTCCAGCTACCTGAAAGGAGGGTGTAGTGAGGTGGGTGCTGGCCTCTTCTCTAAATTAACAAGTGATAGGATAAGGGGAAACGGCCTCAAGTTGTACCAGGGAAGGTTTTGATTGGATATTAGTAAAAATTTCCTCACTGAAAGGGTTGTCAGGCATTGGACCAGGCTGCCCAGGGAAGTGGTGGAGTCACCTTCCCTGGAGGTATTTAAAATATGTGTAGATGTGATGCTTAGGGACACGGTTTAGTGGTGGACTTGGCAGGGTTAGGTTAACAGTTGGACTTGATGATCTTAAAGATCTTTTACAACCTAAATGATTCTATGATTCTTTCAAAATCTTCAGGAACAGATTAAAGCATGATAGAGAATGCAAGGCTGCAAGAGTCTCAAAAGAATAGCAGTTTGGCATATGGTCCATAAGCTCTGAGAACCTTGTCCGGAGCTTGAGGAAGCACACTGTCTATCACCTGAGTTTAGTCCCTCTAACAAAATGACTAATTGCACATTCTGGCACTGTGAAAAATTATTTTTCCAGTGGTTTCGGGGGAGGACAGCTTGGGAAGTCCCCCTCAAACTAAGAACTCCTGTTCTAAATATTGGGAGTCTATAAACACTGAAAAGTTTGGCTTAGGTTGTTGCTCTGAGTTCTCTAGGCTCACAAATTCACACCAGGATGTGTGGATGAGTCCCTGCTTAAGCTGCGTTCTCCAGGGTCCTGAGTTGTGTGCTATGAATTGGCACTCACCAACTTCAGGAATCCAGTTACCATAGAAATTTGTTGTCACAATCTCTGACCCCAGTCCTGCATACACAACAAGTTCTTTTTCAGATCCAGGCCTGAAACCTTAGGATCTCCAGTTTTCATACAAATATTGCTAACTTCTTAAAGGACCCAAGGTCCAAGTTGTCTTCCAGGTTAGCTAGAAAGAGATCAGATATCAGAACCAGATTTTTTTTCTGCTTGAAAGCTTGCCTATGTTTGTGCTATGCATTGTTGAAACCAAGATGCTTGTACAAAATATCTTTATTTCAGTGAATCAGCATTTTTTGACAAAACCCTTGCTTTGGATTCTGATTTTTTAGCATGAAACTCCTGCAGCACTGGGGTTTTGGTTTAAAAGGAGGGAGAGAACTAACATGGTGTCAGGCTCCCTTACATCACCGTATTTCAAAGGAAGTTTGCCATTACATATCCAATAACAAGTGATGAGACACTGATGACATGTTGCAACACAACACGGGCACTTTGCTTCATGTGATAAAACTCCACAGGTAGCAATCACAGCCCTATTCACATTGTTCCAGAGGGAGGAAAAAAACACTCCTACATGCCTTTGCAGCTGAGCTGGCAGGTAGCTTTATCACTTGCTCACAGCTGTATATTGGGTTTTTTAGCCATGGGATTTACTCCACCATTGGACTAGAGTATGCTTTTCTGTGTGTGTGATTGTGCATGGATTGAGCAGCATATCTTTAGAAAGAACAACATAAAATAAAGTACTTGTGAGGGCTGTATGGTCCAATTTCTGATACCCATTCAAAGGCTTCACAACTCCAGATGAAGTTTTTAATTTTGCACTTTCAATAATGTTGTTTCAGATTCAGTACTTCTAGTACTTATCACTGAGTTCCTGGCTCTCCACTTCTAATGTGAGCCAAAGAGAAATAGATATGCCAGATATATGCTTTTGCCTGCTCCCTAACATATCTTTCCTTGCAAATTCACGAAGTACAGGGAAATGAAGGGCGAATGAAAGCAATAGCTAATGCAGCTTTTGTATAAATAGTCACAACAGATACTTGATACATGACAGTGAAAGGGTCTTGCAGTAGAAGGGGCAAGGAAAGCTGTTGCAAAGAGCTGGCTGAAATCAAGACAACACTCAATATGAGTTAAGCTTCTTGTTTGCTTTATTCAGGGTTCAGGGGGAATATATAGCATTCCAAGCCTTGTATGTGTTTGCTTTCTAACATGATGGGTTTGTTACCTGCATGCACGCAGCAGCAGCCAGTGGTCAGTGGTTCTTGCCCTCTTGGCATGTGGTTCATATTTGCATACTCCTCTCTTTCCCATCCCTGAGCCTTGCTCCCCCCTGCTGTTTACCACTTCTTTTACTCTTTTCCTTTGCTGTTTTTGAGGAGAGTCCAAGGACTCTCAGGCCTCTTTATTGAAGTTTGGACTGTGCACATACTGATGTCCTGCTCACTGAGCCATTCTTCCACAGAAGGCCACTGGTAATTCTGAAGTAAAAATATCTTTGCAATATTTAAAACTCCATGTAGTTATTACAGTTAGCAGATACAAAAGATGTAAATCAGGGATGAGGGGTAATCCAAAAGAGGAAGCAATACTTTCACAAGTTGTTTAAGAAAACTATTCACAAAATTCTTCGATATTGATAGATCAGCTGAGGAATACGTATTTCAAGTGAAACATCAGTTAACTAACGGGTGCATTCATTGAACATTCAGCTTGTTTTCATCCTGAATTCAGCTTACATTCACTCAGCAGACAGAGAAAGCACAGCTTTGATTCATCCAAAAAGTTATCTCATCCACTGTTGTCCACACAGTTCTTTGAGACTTTTTTCAGCTTCATTGCCTGGATGATTTTGTCAAAGTATGCAGCTATGAGTGATTCAGCCATTCTGCCTCTCTTTATCCATGTGCAAAGGGGGAACCATCGGAGATAGCTTTCTGGGTGAGAAGAGGGTTCTGCTGTGCCTGCATCTGCCTTCTGCCCCACCTTGGACCACGGCATCAAAGGGAGCATAGTGAATAGACATTGGAGGCATTCTCAAGTAAATGTAAAGTTCTTAGTATTGAAAAGATGCTATAGCATAGTCATAAGGCAAAAATTGCCTTTTCTTGTTCCCCAGAGAAGTACCTTGCTAAGAAGCACTGCTACCACAGCTTCACTTGGCTTTCATACTAGGGAGAAAGGTGTGTGACAGAAACTCCCATTTGTTGGTAGAATGAAGCCAGCAGACGGTGTGTGGCAACTTTTTTTGCTGATTCTTTGGGAGCCGTCCCAGCTGATGTTGGCAATGTATCAGTGAGTGTCATTACCAGCTCCAAAGGAAGAGTTGTTGCCTTCGTCGGCGTGGCGACCTGGTTCAGGAACGGCACGGCGACCAAACCCAGGCTGCTCGGTCCATCTGCTCACAGACACCAATGTAGTGGACGGCAAATGGCGTTCATTGATGAGTACACAGGCCCCACATAGCCCGAGTTCACAACACCACCTCTGTCCGCCCACACCACAATCCAAACACCACTGGCCACCCAGAGAGCCCCACCCCCCCCGCACAGCGCGACATCCTCCGGCCGGCGACCCCAACCACCACAAAGAGTTTTGACCAAAACAACCCTATTGTTATCTTAACCTTCTGTATGTCAAAACAGTCCCCCAGAGCAGGAAGAAATAAATTGGTTTGTCTTGAATACTGTGTATCAGAACTAGTCGCACTATTAGCACTCAATTTACTTTCAATTATTCTCCCATCTTGCTTAAATTGTTTATTACAAATTTGCAAATTAACTTGTCTGACCTCTAAAAGAAAAATGAGAAACACCTTTGGAAAATTTTAAAACAACGCTCATTGGCATTTGCAATAGTATGCTATTCAAATTGCTGCTGGCTAGGAAGGAAAAGGGAAATGCACTAAGATAAAGTGACAAGGAAGACCAGCAGCAAGAAAGAAAGAAAGATTTGCTGTTTGCAGACCTGACTGATGTATTTGACCAGAAAAGTAATTACTGATCTCCTAACCCTTAAGGAGACAGCAATGCAACATCATGCATCACAAACGCTGCTTTTGGAAATCAATATCTCAGAAGCAATAACGTGACTATTGGAACTTCCATGATTTTGAAGTAGTCTTGCTTTCTCCTTTTATCTGTGATACTTTTCACCACAGTTGCTTCTATCTTTCCCCCGTAACTAGTGAATTGGCAAGTGGACTGATTGTATTGAGTTAAATAATGTCCTAATCATAACTCTGTTAACATGATCATTAAAATGATGTATAATATCACAAGTTCAGGATTATTGTTTTGCCTGATCACATACAAGAAGGGAACTTAAAAACTGTGCATGGTTTACTATGCTGAGCGTGTAAATAAAATTATGAACATGTCATAAATTTAGTGTGGATGTTTACATCTATATGGTGATTTTTCTGATTTAGGTTGTGACCATTGCAGAGAATTATGGTTTCAATGTTATGCTTTGCCAAATTCCAGAAAGCAACTATTTTATTGGAGGTAAGTTATTTACTGAAGTTAATGTCAGTTCCTCTTTGCAGCCAGACTGAAAATAATATTTATACATACAAGGAAAAGAAGACATTTGGTACACAAGATAGAGCAATATTCGCCATCAGAGTATTGTGAACATCAATAAAACCTCAACAAAATTGAAGGTTAATTTTTATTGAGTGGTAATTAAAATAACTTTTTTGTAAGCTTTCTGCTTTCTGAGATAGTTAAGCAGAGAATCTTGTTTTTGTGGAGTCATTCAGGCATACAGTAAGCAAAGCTCCAAGGATATGAAACCTCTCATTTTGGCAGATGTTTTAGAAAACAGCATTCCTGATTAAACTTCTGGAGGACTTTTTCACAGTGACTAATTTACCTCATGTGTTTACATTCTTCTTTTCTTGAATATTTCTGCCATCATGCAAGCCCCAGGCTTAGTTGTATTTAACAAGTTTGATGTCTGTAGACAATAATACATCGAGGCTGGTGCCATACCATTATTTTTTTCAATATTTTTGCTACATCATCACAAATTTAAAGGTCCACCACAGCTGGAATTTCCTGCAATATGGTGCTCCAAATAAATAGAATCACAGAATCATAGAATGGTTTAGGTTGGAAAAGACCTTTAAGATCAAAATGGTGTTGATGTACCCTGATGTTTTGAATGTATCAGAGATTTTCAATATTTTCTTGACTTTTAATATAGAAAAATAGTTCATGTTGCATTTAGAATGAAATTTACATGCTTTCCTGATGTTCCATCCCAATTTTAGGAAGCAAACTTCTTTCATCTTCATCTTGTTGTGTAAAAAGTGTTATGAATTACCTAAGAGAGATGATTTTATATAAACCTTTTGGAAGTGCTTATATATATAAGCAGACCTTTCCTATTATAGGTTGAATAAAGAAAAAAAATTACACTTGACTACAAAGCTCATCTGTGCTTTGTATTCTGAGCAGAGTACAAAGCTCAGTATACCTATGTGTTATAAAATCCAAATCAAATCATGATGAAGTTGGGGTTATAAGATCAGCAATGTTTTCTTCTCTCTTTTTTTTTTTTATATATTCTTGCTTGATATTTAAAGTGCTCCATAGGGAAAAAAAAAAAAACACAAACAGTGAATCTATTCTATTATTTCTGTAGAACAATCTGTATAATATATATCTTGTGGTTTATAAAGCCACGGGGACAGTTTTTGTTAAACACCTGGTGGGCTGAGGCAGGGACAGGGAGGGTTTCACTCATCACTTAGGGTCATGGGCAAGAAACCAACACGACTTGGGAAGAACAAGAAAACAATTGAATTTATTAACTATTTACAACAAGAAGCAAGATACTGAGAGAGAGAAAAAACACATCTTATAAAAAGGCACTTCTCCCCAACCCCTCCCTTCTTCCCAAAGCCCAAAGGCTTTGTTCTGTACCTTCTCCCCCTGGTGGCACAGGGGGGCAGGGAATGGGGGGATGCAGTCAGTCCGCCGCTCCTTCCTCCTCAGGGGAGGCACCTCACAGTCTTTCCCGGCTCCAGTGTGGGGTCACTCTCATGGGACAGTCCTTCTCCAGAACTTCAATGTGAGTGCTTTCCAAACGGGGCCACAGTCCCCTGACAACTGCCTGGCTCCAGTGTGGGCTTCTAGTTCCAGTGTGGGGTCCTCCACGACTGCATTTTCTCATGGGCGGGTCTCACCACGCTGCAGAAGAAAATGATGGAAGCGCTCTCTACTTCTCTGACCGTAGTGTCGTGTGGTCCTTTAATCTCAAAAATCTGCGTCTCTCTCCACTGCAGGTCTTCATCAGCTCCTGGGAAAAAAAACAGACTCTTGGGCGAGCCATGGCGGAGGCTTGGGCTACGGCAGGTTGGTTCACAGAAGCCAGGCAGGTGGCTGGACAGCCGGACTGGCCCGCCCAAGTCGGGCCCTGCCTGGGGCCGCACCAACCCCATTGTTCCGTGCCCCCTCTTCAACATGTTATTCGCAGAGGTGCCGACTGGCTGAGCCCTGGCCTCATGGGGAAACTACCAGCAGTTTCTCCCAGGGGCTAGATCGGTGGTACTCCTTCCCTACTCCCCCTCCCGGTTACCAAACGCTTGAAGCCGGGGGGAGGGGATGAGCCCTTAACAGTCACTTAAAAAGGGAGCCACCACTTTAACCCCTCCCTTGCCGCCAGCAGCAGACTGGAAGCTAGGGGAACTCTCAGCATTTGCTTAAAGAGCCATTACGCCGCTCCCTGCTACCAGATAAAACCCCACACACGAAACCATAACAACATGCAAATATGACTCATGGGAAATAAGCATTGTGGCACATCCCGCTTCTTGTTATGTACCACCATATGTCTGATATACAATAACATTATAAAATAAATTGCTCTGATAATCTCCATAATTACTTAACTATAGTATTTTCTTCAGTGCAAATTGATACAGGTAAATATTTTACAGACATAGTTCTGCACATAATTTTTTGCACTTTTTTTCCCCAGTTTATATGCAATTGTCTTTTGTGCAGGTGTGGCACTGTTTTTAGGGAAGAATATATAGCATGAATCTCAGCAAGTGGGCTTATACAGTGAGTTAATGAATTTTTAAACACTGTAAGCAACAATAACCATTGTGGAAAAACTCAGATTCTTATGACGTAGTGCTATATTAGATAAACAAAAGAATGCTTTTTAAAAAACACTCTCCACCCCTTTGTTTCTTCTGCCTTGCTGTCTTGAACCCCCCCCCCCCATATTATATAGACTTGCCTGGCTTAAGTCAAATGATTACTGTAAAAAAAGACTCCTGGATGCTTTCAATGACTCATCTGTATTACCATCTGAGTGGATGGCATTCTTCCTTCTGGGTAGATACTGATCAAAAGCCTTGAGGGACGTTATGAAATACTGCTCTTCTCCTACAAATGCCTCTCTTCTTGATGTTCCTCACCAAAATTACTAATTTTAATAGTATATTATTTTCCTTTCTGTACATAGGAATGCTAGTCATAATCAGCCTGTCAGGCAGTGTACAAACCCAGAACAAAAAGATAATCCCTGAGCAGTTTACAGTCTATGCACAGGACAGGAGAAAGGACACTTAAAATGGTTGAGCATAAAGACACAGTGAGATATTGGTTAGCATGACTGACACTGATCTTAGCTGTAAATCAAAGTTTCAACAATTGCCTTGAAGGAGGAGAAAGAATGTCTTTGCAAATGCTTAGTGAAAATTCTACATGAATTTGGCATGGGACAAGGTGAAAATGTTAGAAAATTGAGTAAGTGGACAGTGGAGGATGACCTCATGGAATAAATGGAGACGAGAGTTAAAATTTCCAACCTGAATGAGAGCTGTTAGATAGGAATGGGCTGGAGCTTGAAAGGGAAAGACATCCTATTCTTGAGGAGTTAGAAAAACATAAGAATGAAGGAAAGTAGTCAGTTACCAGTGTGACACTGGTAGCGTACAAGCCATCATTGGTCCAGCTTTTGTCCTGTGAGTAATTGCTTTAAATAATTTTTTATATTTGTTTGAAGACATTTCTGTGGGACTTGGTTCAGTTGTCTGGAGAATAATGTATGAAAGCTTGGACCAGAGCTATACTAACTTTTTGATGTAGCTGTCGTTATGTTAAGCATAAAAGTAGGTATAGAATACATATTTAATTTTCTGCAAATGGATTTAAAAAACATCACAGTGCCAGTTACTATTGCAGATCTATGGCTTGCTACTGGAGAAATATTTTTAAACAGAAAAATATCATTTTGATTTGTTATGTAACTTTGACATTACAAATGGAAATAACATGTAACATATTCTGACCTTAGTACTGTGAAACACTTTAAACATGAAAGTTTGAGGACACCAAATTAGGAGACACTTCCCTGAACAGGTTCAAAAAACCATCACCAGTATCTGCACTGGCACAATACAGGGGCCATGCATGTTTTCAAGTCTAGGCTTGAGGTGTACTGGCAAGGTCATTAGCTGTCTTTCTGAGTGCTTAGGAGAGTGCTAAAGCAGTGGTCTGCTTGTGCCTGCTCTGTTTTCCTCTGTTCCCCTCATGTTCATTTTTGACAAACTATGGGTTTTGACTAACATTTAGAATTCTTAGCAGTTCTTCAATAAAGACTGCTACTGCGGTCAGTGAGACCAAGCACTACCATAATTCCTGGAGATGAGCCTGATACGGCTGTTTCAATAGGTACATTTGTTTTCTCAGCACCGGGGATTTCTTTGAGCTTCACAGACTGTGAAGCAAATGTGGTTCCTGCCCTGAAGAAAGGAATGTGTATGTATATGTATATATGTGTATGTGTATGTTTATCTATTTTGAAGAATAATCTAAGAGATCTACTCTGAAAGCAACTAATACATAAGTTTTTCTTTCTGAAAATCTGAATGTTCAGAAAATAAACTCCTGATTATCCTTGATACTTTGCAGTTCACCTGATGCACTCCCTTTCTGTGATATTGTGAATCCTTTACATGTTTTTGATTTCCTTCTTGCAGCTCCTCTCTGCTTCCAAAATTTGTAAATCCCGTGTTCAACACCTGTCCCACAGCCCTTGGGGAGGAGGAATCAGAACTTTAGTTACTTAAGGAAGGTCAGAGACAGGCACGATGAAGATCGGAGACAGAGACTGGCTTCAAGAGGCATGTGGATGGGAGAGGTGGAGTAAATGGGATAAGTGGTTGGAGACAGCTGTGGCAAGAAAACATATACATGTTGTGACAGTGGAAGAAAGCTTTTATGTGTTGAAACTGAGCATTCAGTGAGTGATGAATGAGTTACATTCAATAAATACATGGTATGAGTGCAAGGAGGATAAGCAAGAGCTTCATATGCAAATTCATGTAAGTATCCGTATGTAACGATGTACTGAGGTTAATTGCAGTATTATACGTAGACCATATACAAACACTTAAATGTTTTCCACAAGCTTTGTCCTGTATACTGCTACACCCTGATGGTGTCTGAAGTGGTTAATTTATGTTTATTAAGTGTTCTTGAATAAGAAGAGCTATGTGATGCAGCTGGCCATTGGCCATCTCTTCTCGTACTTTCACGGGGCCTCAGGAAGTCAGGTATGGGAGAAAAGTAATCCAAAGTCAACCTTATTCTAAAAATACATCTTCAGGGTTTTTCTGAATGATAATGTTCTAGACACGATTCTGTGACAGAGTATGAATTCTAGATTATTTATTATTGAGAAAGCAAACAGGTCACAGTTTGACTATTCCTGACTAACCATTGTACATGCCAATAGTTTTTAACATAATTTTTAATATTTCAGAGTGGTCAAAGAGCATGTGATCATATCAGTTTGTGTAGAACTAGAATATTGTTTTCTTCCTTCAGGAATTAATTAACACAATCTCATATGCAAGCTATGACTGGTCAGCCAAAACTTACCTTACTGTTTCTTATTCCCTCTGAAGCATATAACCAGTCTCCCTTCTCCTTCCACTTAAGACAATTATTGTTTGGCACCAAACTAAAATGAGTGGGTTTTATGGATTCAGAAATGGCTTTCTGTGGGCGTTTGTATAGATGGAGTTTTGCTTCCCAAATATTCAGAAAAGGCAGTTACAAGAGCAATGTAAACTTATTTGAAGGAGAAATTAATTTCTAAATAGCACTATTTTTTCTGTATTTCAAGCTAAAACTCTACAATTTTACATACCTAAGAGGGAGGCAGAGTACTCAGTGCCTGCCTGGAACCAGTCTTTCCACTGGGAGCAAGAACCCTGTATGAACAATACCTCCCTGGAGTGAACTTCCTTTTAGCTGGTGCAGTAGGATGGCTCTGTAGCAAAATGAACTACTTGCTGATCCACTGAAATGACAAGATATATTAATGATTTTATATCAGCAACGTAACATTCATTGTGTTAAATGATTACCAAAGGTAATGTTATTACTGCCATTATTAAATTATGACTTTGCATCATATCTGGGATTTCACAATTATGTGTTTAAAAGGTAGCTATAGTTATGGTCTCATCAGAAGTTTTTTATATTCATGTATTACGTGACTTAAAATTTACTGACTAAAAGTAGCATTACTTTTTTTTCCAATATGGATAAATGAAATTTCCGTGCCTTCTCTTGCATCTTGAACCTTTACACAGTGAAAAGTATCACAGGACCAGATGAAGACCCAGCAGGGTAAGTCTGGTTGTAGCAGTGAGAACACTTCTCATTAAAAAAGGGACTTTTGAGTCATGGCTCCAGACCACAATCAGAGCTTTAAATGTCTCTGTTCCATGAATTGTCTACCCATTAGAGAGTAGGCCTAGCCTGGCCCACCTTCTGATTATTTTCTGTTTCAGCAGATCAGTTTTGAACGCAGATGGCATATCTTCCACCTCACAGTAACGGAAAGCCAGATGGTTAATCCCACATCTCCTGGGATGAGCTCAGGCGGCTCTATTTTCTAACGATTAGGTGAATCCTCTAACAGCTACTCATCATACAAATGGTTTACAACCTGCCATCACAGCAGATGAAATTAGTTATATTGTTGACTGCAATAATTTTTCAGGCTTCCCATAGCAAGGGCTGAGGTTGGGTTCCTGTGTATTAAATGTGGTTAGTAATGGCCCATTAGGGAAAAGAGTGGTGCATATATCTTTGGAAAAGGCACTCAGCACAGGTATTAGTGACTTGAACAGAGCATCTAGGAAATCAGGCAAGCAGAGAGAGGCATCCATAAACAAAGACTGGTATGCTTTTGGGGACTTTCTGTTTGGAACTTCAAAATAGGTATTATGCAATGATGTTTGTGCTTAAACAAGATTAAATAAGCTCCCTTGTGTGCTATTTTAGGAACAATAATTTGTGTTTGAGAGTTATTTGACTATGTCTAAAAGGTGGCTGGGTAATAAGAATAATTTGAGAGCAACTCTGATGCTCTTACACGAGTGAGTCATTCTGCTGGATAATGGCAGTTTTACTGATATAGACATGTCATTACTACTTCTTACTGAAAATCTAGTGAGTTGTCTTGCAATTGATCTAGATTCATTATAGCTGAAATGATAATGCACATTCCTCCTAGTGGTGTGAGAGAATAATTTAGACACAAGGAATGTGGTAGAAAAGTCAAGACTTATTGCAAGAAGTTTCTGTGGGAAACCAAGTCCCTGCTCTTTTATAGTCAGATGAAGGAGTTGGACTCATGTCCTCAAGAGGGGTACTCTAGCTCAGTGGTCTCCAGTGGTATGTGCACACCTCCGGGGTGCTCAAGACAATCCATTGGGGTGCAGGAAGAAAATATTTTTGTACCATTAATAAATAGAATAAAATAAAATTTAAAATAGTGTTTATTTTATCTTCATTTCATTCTGTTTGATTTATATTATTGTGCATGTTTTAAATGTAATATATTAGTATGAGAGTAAGTGTATATAATTTATAAATAAATAAATAAACAAACATATATTGGGTATGCATGCTCAGAATTTTTCTGCTGTTAGGGGTGCACAATCAAAACAGATTGGAGACCACTGCTTTAGTGTATGCGTGATATCCTTTCTTTCTTGAACAACAGTTGCAGATACAAGAAAAATACCAGCCGTGAAAAAAATTTTGTGAGAAAGAACAGCTCCTAAGAGTCTGGTACACAGAAAGACCTCCTGCAATTGCAAGTGCTTTTGTTGCCTACATTTCTTTCTGTATTTCTAGTGTGCCCATGTTAGATGTCAGAAGCCTTTCCCAGTAAGTGTCATTCATGCTAATCCTACAAAAACCTTTTATAAGTGTGCTCTCCCAAACAATAAAAGTTTCACTGAAAAATTCCAACAAGCTCTTGCCTGGAGTTATCTGATTTTTTTAAAGTATTTATTTACTTAGAAGTCATTACAATGCATTGCATTACATTAAAATGATGGCAACCGCACTGGTGAATATCAATAATATCCGTGAGGCAGAGGAATACATTTATCATTCTTGTGTACATCTGAGCTTACTCTTACACTCTCTAAGCTTTGTGGAAGAATATGACTGGATGACTTCTAAAATTAATGATAGCTGCTGTGCAAAGCATAGTTTAAAGGATTATGTACATACATATACCTATAAACCCTTTGTGTTCTCTATTAATTTTTTCTCCTGGATGTCCAACAAATAAAAATTTTATGCATTGAATGTTTGATGTTGCATTTCACATAATGTTAATAAATTCAGAAAATACAGAAATTACATTAAGTGTGAGCTACTCTGCTTGTCTATGGCATGATGAATATACCTATCATTTTTACAAGAGTGATGTACATGCAGGAATCTTTGTCTCATGTGTAGAAATATTTTGTGCTGTTTTGCTTTTGATGTTACCTGTATACCAGGTTTATGAAGACACTTGCAGTACAAACAAGTTGTCTTTGAATATGGGCATGGAAAATCTCAGCTCTTGTATAAGCAGAAATGAATGTAATGGACTTGATGTCATTCAAAGGGGAAGTAAATTCACACCATCAGGAAAACTTCTGTTTTTATGGACAATATCAACATAGTGTTTTAGTTCAGATCAGAAGCGAACTTTTGAAGTGGATCTCCTGACATCATAGAATCATATGATCCTATGGGCATCCGCAGGGCTGCTCTCAATCCATTCTCCTCCCAGCCTGTATTTGTGCTTGGGATTGCCCTGGCCCATGTGCAGGAGCTTGTACTTGGCCTTGTTGAACTTCATGAGGTTTGTACAGGCCCACCTCTCAAGCCTGTCCAGGTCCCTCTGAATGGCATCACTTCCATCCAGCGTGTTGACCGCACCACACAGCTTGGTGTCATCTGTAAACTTGCTGAGGGTGCACTCAATTACTCTGTCCATGTCTCCAACAAAGATGTTAAACAACACTGGTCCCAGTACTGACCCCTGAAGAACGCCTCTTGTCACCAATCTCCATTTGGACATCGAGCCATTGACCACAACTCTTTGAGTACAACCATCCAGCCAATTCCTTATCCACCAAGTGTTCCATCCATCAAATCCATGTCTCTCCAATTTAGAGACAAGGATGTTGTGTGGGACAGTGTCAAAGGCTTTCCACAGTAGATGATGTCAGTTGCTCTTCCCTTATCCACCAACACTGTGACCATGTCGTAGAAGGTCACCGAATTTGTCATTCACAATTTGCCCTTAGTGAAGCCATGTTGGGCTGTCACCAATCACCTCCTTATTTTCCATGTGCCTTAGCATAGTTTCCAGGAGGATCTGCTCCATGGTCTTGCCAAGCACAGAGGTGAGGCTGACTGGCCTGTAGTTCCCTCGGTCTTCCTTGTTTTCCTTTTTAAAAATGGGGGTTATGTTTCCCCTTTTCCAGTCTGTGAGAACTTCACCAGACTGCCATGGGTTCTCAAATAGGATGGATAATTGCTTGACCACTTCATCTGTCAGCAGCCTTCAGCAAAAACAAACCATCCAAAAACATGATCTGGAGGCATTGCTGCTGTAAAAGGAAGCTACTTATCACACACTACAGGTCAAGGTCAGGCAGTGAGCTATGTAACAGGCCCTTCAGGAGTATCATCAGCCATATGACAACCAGTCTTCTGTTTGCTCTTTTCTTAAGTGAAACAATGGTTTAAGAACTCTTGAAAATGTCAGGTCATATTTATAGTAAATACAGGGAAGCCGATGGATACTTCATGCCTAAATGAACACAGTCTGTTTCTCACTGCTTGGTGGCCAGGTAATGGCAGTTCCATCCGATTCTGAAAGCAGTCTGATTTCTGATAAGATTACTGCTGCTGAAGTAGTCTAAAAAATGAGATATTTATCAGAATATTTTATAGGCTTCCAATTCATTATATTTTTTCTTCCCTGTACAGTAGGGAACATCAGCTTTTTGAATGGGTCATTTTGAAAATGCTCTTTGTGGTAGCACCAGGACAATACAGATTGCCTTCAGTGACTTTGGTTGCTTTATGTGCTCAATTTAGGAAAAAAGCACATTTCTTAGCCTCATATCTGATTTGTAGCATTCCAGATAGGGGCAGGAGATGTGCATAGTACATACTACTAAGTGCTAGGAGCAGTTCCTTTAAGCAGACCATTTTTGGACTTCCTTATAGATTGAGCAGTTATTTATAGCAACATAAGGTCTGACAATAGCAAGCCATTTCTCTTGCTGTCATTAGGACTGTTGGAGGGAGAAATCACTGTTAATTATATTACATAAAGTTTGTACATTGTATTGGAGGAGATGGGAGTAATGAAGACCAATATGGATTTAATCTTTCAGCTTTTCCTGTTGCCTAATGTTTCACATGTCATTAAACTTTGTATGCTTCCAGAGGTTGAGGAAAACTACTAAGGGCCTACAAATGCTGGCTTAATTTTTGTAGATACAATTTTTTTCTTTTTGCTTAAAAAAAAAAATGATTTAATTATTTATAAGGAGAACATATCTGTGAAAAGGTCATTTTTCTGTTCTTTATTATTAGCTTTTATTGCTAGCACATCGAAGTGATTTCTTGGTACTGGGTAATGGCTGTCACCTCCAGGGCACATGTGATTCTTACTCTGCTTTAATTTAAAGGTGCAGAACCTTAGGCTGTGGTCCAGTAGTCCATTTCAAAGTATAGGTAACTTTACATGTAAAAGCATGGTTAACTAACAAGTGTGCTAGTCAAATGTGACAGTTAAGCACACATGTAAGCATGTAAATATACCATGAGTATGGGGAAAATAACCGGTCTGCACATTTTCTGTTCTTCCTTTAGTGAAATGTTGCAAACCCCAGGGTGACACAATGGTGTCCATTCTGTCACCGCCTCTCTCACTGATTTTGCAGAACATCAGAAAAGAGTCAGGAGCGCAAGTGTTTTGATTTCTAGTGTTTTGATTTCTACTGGTTTTAATTTTTTTTAAGTAAAATTTCTGTTTATTTTTAAAAATAATAATTCAAAAATTGCTAAAAAAACCACACCCCATCAAACATCAGTGATCAATGGTAACTGTTTCTGAATCTCTCTGAGTATTTTATGTCACAGTCAGACAATTCTACGAGGGAATAAATAAAATAAATAAATAAATAAAAGTGTTTCTTTCAGACCTGCTTTGTAAAACGACCAGGACAAACTATTGGACTTATACACTAATGGCTGTGGAGTTTTACCACAGTATTGTAAGCACAGTGATAGGGGCAGGGGCTCTGCCATACAAGTTAGTGTCTTGTCTCTGCTTGCAGAGTCCTGCATGGAACAGCTGAGCAAGTACATCAGGGGCTAATAGTCTGCTACCAGTGATGGTCCAGAGTAGATTTCATTTTCTTTCTCCTGTGAACTAGGAGAGAACATCTTGAGACAAGGTGAGTATGCTCTTCTGCACACTCAGTCAAGTGCTTAGGGCTTCAGTGTCTGTACTGTGCATCTCTAAATAGTTATTAATAGTGAAAATGATACCACGGTAAGCTCCAGATGTCAAAAAAAATCCTATTTTAGCAGCCAGTTTTGACGTCAACTTTTAAAATTTGGAGTGAAATGGGGAGCTATTGTAGGTACAAAACTCATGTTATCTTTTATTTGAAACTTCCTGCACCTTCTTTTTTGGTCTATTTTTTCCCTGTAGTATAAATAGAGCTGTTAATAGTGCTTCACACCACTGTGACTTACTGAAGAGGGGTAGTAATTTTTCATTGTAACCCTGCCTTCCATGTTTTATCCCAAGAAATCTTTTGAAATTGTTCTTTCTACTTCAAAATTTGCATGCAAGATCTGTGGCCAGAGGTCAGCTTTTGATCAAATTTGCTAACATTTAAGTCAGTCTTCTAATTTAGTTTTTAATATAATGTGAAAGTGAAAGGTGACATAATGATGGATGCCTGTACTACAATGTGTCAGGGCTTTTCAGTTGCCTGTCTTTCTGCCAGCAATTGGACATGCTATGTTCATAAGTGCCAAGGAGCTAAAACAAAATGACATTTCTATTTCCTAGTGCTGGCAAAACTGAAGTTTGGATAGTCAGAAAACACTGATGACCATTGTCTCCCTTAACAGGAGACAGTAACTAGCTTCTGATACATTTTAAGATATTTGAAAATGAAGCAAAATTAAGACCTATAAACATAGACAAATGAAAAGCAATCCTACTTTCCTACCACAGACTATGGAAAGAAAGTGAGCTATTGTTTTGCACCAGAAGGTGCTGATATGATCCCAGGAAGAAAGGCACTCAGAGTCTGTAAAGTATAACTTAAAATTGTGGTGTTAACACTATAAAGAAAAAGAGGATAGTGTAGATTATCTTATGTCCCTTCAGATGCTGGGATCCCCTAGGGCTAGAGCACCTCCCCTATGAAGACAGGCTGAAAGAGTTGGGGTTGTTCAGCCTGGAGAAGAGAAGGCTCCGAGGAGACTTAATAGCAGCCTTCCAGTACCTGAAGGGGGCTACAGGAGAGATGGGGAGGCACTCTTTATCAGGGAGTGTAGTGGGAGAACAAGGGGTAACGGGTATAAGCTAAAAGAGGGTAAATTTAGACTAGACATTAGGAAGAAATTTTTCACTATGAGGGTGGTGAGACACTGGAACAGGTTGCCCAGAGAAGCTGTGGATGCCCCATCCCTGGAGGGGTTCAAGGCCAGGCTGGATGAGGCTTTGAGCAACCTGGGCTAGTGGAGGGTGTCCCTGCCCATGGCAGGGGGGTTGGAACTTTATGATCTTTAAGGTGCCTTCCAACCCAAACCATTCTGTGATTCTATGATTCTATATCATTATGTGCAAGAAATAATTTTATTTTTTTTGATGATTGGAGCACAGCTACAAACAAAAGTGAACCCTGTCTGATTCTTTTGCAGGAATGGATTCTCTATCTATTATCTTTTCTTGAAAATGTATATATTTATTTTGGGTTTTTCCTATAAAAATAAGTCCTATAGCACTTAGGAGTGAGCGCAGCATTCTCAGTGTGGTGACTGTTTCAGAAGCATTGTAGTCAAAAAGCTAGCATAGTTATAGGCATCATAATTTCTTCAAGGAAAGGAGTAGTCCAAGGACACTAAAGTTAACCTCATTCACTATAAAAGACCTTGGAAACTATAACTTCTACCTGAACAGGCACTTAAACCCTGTGAAGTCCTCTCCTTCAGTATTTAAGTGTGTTGAATAACTGCTTAGTTATCCTGAGACAATTGTTACACTTGGCAAATCTCCTGTTTTCTTCCTCTGGCCAGCCAGAACTCATCTCATGTTCCTCTAAACTTCAGATTTGTCTTTACTGCAAGCTTGAGTTACCTGGGGTTACCTAAGAGCAAAATAACTGCTCTGTCTTCATCTGTCAGTGAAAGTGGTACTTGGGCAGCACCGAGTTCTTGCTTTAGTAGACCAGGGTGTCTATGCCTTAACCATCTCTAGCAACAATGGTACTTGAATTTCACTCACATTCTGTAACAAATCGCTCATCTGAGGTGAAATGTAATGTGGAGGGGTTTGACTTACAGGGGTTGATAAAGTGAGGTTACACTTGAAATTATTGCTTGGATGAAGAATGTGGTATCTACAAGGTTGAGACGTATGCAGTTATTGTCAAAAAATTACCTTTCAACAACCACAAAGAAAGTAAAAACATTGCTAATTCTGCGTGTTAGAGAGGGAAGAAGTAGAGATGAAAATTATAATCCATCTGTAGCCCTCTGGTCTGGCATCACATGAGTCTTGACACCATCATGGAGATACTGAGAATTTCAGCACAGGGATTATGGAAATGTGCTTTGAAACACACTCAGACTCAAAGGTTTGAAAATGCTAGTGCCTCATCTGCAAATTTCTTGAGAGATAAATACACAATGTGTCTATGAACAATCATTTCTCAAGTTCACAGAAAATGTTGATATCAAAATCTTGCCCAATATTTAACAGTTGTCCATAAGTATTTATGAGTTTATGGCACTAATGTGATCTACATTCCACTGTAAGACCTTCAGGGACCTAGGAAGTCCAGGATGATACATAATGTCAGAACTGTTTGATCAGTTCCTTTCAATCATGCTGATCAAAACATCCCAGATTAAGACAGGGTAATAAACTATACATATACTGGAAGAAGAAGCACACATAGATATATTGTATTTATAGGTATATTTATTACTGCATAGAAAGTATGAAGGGTATGCTCCCTTTATATTTCAGCTAAGCTCTCAAAATAGCAGCTATGTTGACTTATTTAATACAAAAATCTTCCGATGGGCAGATGGTTTTGCTGAATGTAATCCAGAAATGAAACATGGAAGTGGTGCAGATGCAACTCAAAACAAATTTATTTTAAAATTTGAGCAAATAGTAATGGAATTTGTTAAAAATATTTAGTTGGTTCTAGCCATTACTCCTTTCATTGACATTTACAAATACTTAAAACCATGAATACTAAGAAAATAATGTTGCTAATGTTGTGAAGCTTTGTTTTGTTTTGTCCATGAACCTAGGAAGGATTTAATTTCCTCTCAATACACATACAATACTGAATTCAGCTTCACTTATTGTTAAACAAGCAGAAAATGTGTAGCTTAGTTATAATATCCCAGTTATACCTGTTAATTGATAAACATCTGACCAGAAAGATACTAATTTTCAGACAAAAATTGCCTGATTGTATTGTATTGAATTTCAATGTGACTGAACTAATGACATAAATGTATGGAAAGCATGTGAAATGACAGTGTTACATGTTCAAAATGTAACTCATATTCTGCTTCAGTGTGAAGCAAATAGCATTTTTAAACATTTTTTTAAGGCTTGAGTAATCAAGCACAAGGCACTGCCAGGAACATACCAGTGGAACATCCTGTAAGTACAAATGTGAGGAGTTCATGTTGGAGATGAGTAACTCCCCTTTGCCTCAAAAGGATTTTCACTGTAGTGTGTACAAGTGCAAAGCACAGGCCACTGTCAGAGTGAAATAGCCAAGCTAGCTGTAGAGCACCTTGCCTCTCTATAAATGGAGAATGGATAATTTTGCCAGTCTCTTGTCTGCAGGACTTTTGGGCAACACCAGCATTCTCCCTTCCCCTGCACTAACAGTGCTTCCAGTGCCTTGCCGCTGTAATTGATGCATGGTGAAGAACGTGGGTACAATTTGTAAGCACAAAGCCCTCTTGTGACCTATTCCTCCTACTCCTGAGGTCACCTTGCCTTTAACGCCTTCTTTCTAGTACCCCGTATGATGATGTGTTATATGATAAAGCTGCTAACACAATTATGACATTGTCTCTCCTGGGTGAGCCACATTAAAGTTGGAAGCTCATAGGAATAAGACATTTGCCAGGCTTGGAGACTATATTTCTTCAATCAAATGTCAGTGAAATTCTTCCAAATTATGTCTAAGAAACAGATGTACTGATGTTGATACTCTTAGATTTAATTTTTTACTGGTGCATAATTTAAACTGTGATTTTGCCTCAAGTCCAGTCAAGGTTAATTTGGGTTTGTAAGTCCTAATGCAAGAAACAAAGTGTGTCTGTCCACCTGTGAAATGCCCATGACATTTTTTCTGCTCAAGTCTAGTAATAGAAATACTTAGCTCTCCGGACAGTGACTTATTCCAAATGAAACAGAGTATCTTTGTGATAATATTGCACATCACAGCTGTAGGTTACCTAAATAGGCATTATATCCATTACTGTTCTGTTACATTGTTCAATGCAACTATTATGTTCCGTCAAAAATGGGAAAACATGTATATTATGAGTAGCAAGAAAACCAGCAGGTTGATAATTACTCTGTGCTCACTAATGTGAATTACTAGCTGGCTTATCTATAATTGTAATTAACACCTCCTGCCTCAGCTATGCAATTAGCTGATGTTGCTACAAATTTTTGTTATACATTTCATTTTTATCTTGTTTCTCTGGCCTGCTCTTGCATTAAATTTGTAAGTAGATCTGCAAACTACACATGAAGCTGCCATGGCAGTTACTCACTAGTCACCGGAGTTGTGGCTGGAACCCACGTACATGGGCTGGCTCTGTCTCCAGGGCGTTCACTGTCGACAGACTCCATTCTGGCCTGGTAAACCTGCCTGCTGTGTATCCTTTCACATTTGCTGTATCTGTTCTGGCTTAATTTGAATTCATTTTGTGAGCATTCTGAGCCCAGTCACTTTATGAACTTTTCTCCTAGATGCCATGTTTTCGGAAGTCCTAAACAGAGCAGGTAAGAAACTCTGGGGCAAAACCCATTTCCACTGGAAAGGCTTTGAGGGGAGAGATCCAACAAGCTCAGGTTAGGCTGGGTGAAGTGCAACCTGCCACCTTGCCCGCTTGGCAGGTTCCCAGGCCCAGGGGTGGCCTGACTCCTCAGCAGCGGCCACAGCGGGTGGCCACCCACCTCCACTCCCTCTGCTTCCCGCTCCCCAGCCCCATGGCTCCCCCACTCCCTCCCTGCTCTGGAGGGACCGCCGGGTGCCCAGCTCCGGCAGGCCTGCAGCTCACCCATTTTGGCAGGCAGGCAGGCGCCTTGGCTCCGGGGCCGCCCGGCTGCCGCCTGTTCTGTGCTGCGCAGGCTTCCCTGACAGATGGGCAGGGGGAGGCAGGCTCCCTGCGCGGCCAGCTCCCCAGGCAATCTGGGAACCTGCGATCTGCCGGAGAACATTTTGGTTTTGAAAGAAAATGTACATGGGCAAATGTGGAGAGCAGGAGGATGAATATGAGTGTGTTGCTGGCTCTGTTTCGTCCTGCTCGAGGACTCCCCTGGTGTGCGGGCACAGTGCTGCTCTCTGTGAGTTCTCCGGTTCCACTTTGGGCCGTGCCCACAAACGCAGAACTGCGCAGGGATGGTGCCGCTATCGCCCAGCTCATTGCAACTCACCGCACGGGCAGTGAGAGAAGCAATTCTGTGCTTTATACTGTAGAAAAAAATTAACCATACTTAAAATTGTGCATCATATTGGGGGAATTTGGGTCTGATGTGCCAAAAAAAGAAAACTCCTTCTAGGCCCAAAATTCTGTTTCCATAAAGCAAGAAAAAGTATGAGAGACACTTCTTTGGACTCACCATCATGACAGAGGCCCTCCGGGTACCCTTCCTGCCTAGTCTGGTGTTATTTTGGACTGAGAAAATAAAGGAGAATAGTCGGAGTTCAGTCCAGTTCTTTTCAGCTCAGAGATGAGAGTTTTTGACGCTAGGTGGTACTACAGACAAAGGCCAACATTTGCAATCTGACAGTTAGGGGCTGGCAGCTCTAACCCTGGTATCTAATTTGGTGGCCTGAGTATTGGCTTCCACAACTCGTATTATGCCTGAGATAAGTATATTCCACTTGGCCAGTTTTCAGAGTGTTTTTAGTCCCTGCAAAATTTTGCTTTGTTATCAGTTAAGATTTTATCAGGTAATCCTTCAAAAATCTGTGAAACTATTTGGCAGAGTTTTGGGGTAAATCTAACACCAGATATCACTTGCTAATACAAAAAGGCATGTAAAATATTTTGAGCCCTCTGTTTTCATATATGAAAATATATTTCTCATAAGCAACAGTACGAATATATTGCTGCTTCATGTGCCCCCTCAACACTTTCACTGTATAATATGTTTTCTGGCTTTATTTAAAGCATGAGGATCCATCTACCAGAGGCATTTCTGAAGATATTTTCCTTTCATTTAGCACCAACCTCTGCTCTTAGATGGATGAATATGTTATTTCCTTGAATTTCCACTCCTGTTTCTCAGTTTCTACTTTTTTCCTTTCTGTTTCTCTGCAGCTACCTCAGCCTCAGTCACTGCTTGATCAAGGATCTCTACTCCTTCTTGTAATGTGCTGCGCTTGTTTAGAAACACAGAGTCTTGCATTTGTTACCCGAGTCCATAGGAGCCATTAGACGTGATTTTTTGCTAACAGGTAAAGTAGAAGTGAAACTTCTTTGGATGGCGAAATGTGTTTGATGCCAGAATCAAGGAACTCTAGCCTTGAAAAAAAATCTATAAGTAGGTTTTAAACTTTTTTTTTTCCCAGTGGTGTCCTTGCTTTTAACAGTCATGATCTTTACTGTGTTTAGTACTGCAGTTGTTAAAATCAGTGTGTACTAGCCATCTCTTCACAGGCATCACAATGAACTGCCTCCTGATCCCATGTGATTCAAACAACCCTTAAAATGTATTATATTAAAAATACTTTGTGTAGAAGACAACACTAAAGTGGTTACAACAATACGAGGTGACTGTTTTGTTTGTGAAAAATATATAAGCAACACTAAAACTACACTATTAAGTGTACAAAAGCTGTCATCAGAAGTAGATTTAATGGTGAAAAGATTGATTTTTAAATAAATAAACATATTGACAAGCAACTGAACAGCAGATACCACACTTTTGGGCACTAAATAAAAATCAACAAGAAAATGGCTTTTTTCAAATCATTTCAAAAATAAGAGAGAGTGATAAAAATTAATGTGTTTTTCCCAAACCAGTGAGCTTTTACAATTTAGCTTTTACAGAAGTAGGTAGACTTATTTAAAGATTATTTTGTACTGAGGTAAACTGGAGATATATGCAGCTGGATTTTTTTTTCAGTTGTCTTTGTATTCCATAAATATTTTCAACAGTATATATGAAAAAAAGGATAAATAGAAGCGGACATATTAAAAATATTACTTCAATAGAGAACTACATGCTCCACCATGGATTGTTTATGCTAGAGAACAGAAATCCTCAATAATATCTAGTATTAATTAGAAAAGATTTGTTACTGCTTTTAAAAGTGAAAGGGAATTGAAGCTACATGAGGTCAAAGATCAGACAATTAGGTTGAAGTTTTGAGTTCTTCCCTGTCTTAATTTCTGAACGCATGAAGCTCCAAGGTGAGGAATAACTTGGGCTAGTGAGGATTGTGTGGGTGAATCCCAAGCATATATAGCAGACCTAGTGTGCTGCTTTTGGCTGGGATAGAGTTAATTTTTTTTCACAGTAGCTACTATGGGGCTACGTTTTGGATCTGTGCTGAAAACAGTGTTGATAGCACAGGGATGTTTTAATTGTTGCTGAGCAGTGCTTACAGAGCCAAGGCCTTTTCTGTTTCTCACACCACCCCACCAGCGAGTAGGCTGGGGGTGCACAAGAAGCTGGGAGGGGACACAGCTGGACAGCTGAACCCAGCCGACCAAAGGGATGTTCCGTACCACATGATGTCATGATGACAGTAAAAGCTGGGGGAAGAAAAAGGAAAAGAAGGGGTGGATGTTTGGAGTGATGGTATTTGTCTTCCCAAGTAACTGCTATGCATGATGGAGCCCCGATTTCCTGGAGATGGCTGAAAGCCTGCCAATGGGAAGTAGTGAATGAATTCCTTGTTTTGCTTTGCTTGTGCTTGTGACTTTTGCTTTACCTATTAAACTGTCTTTATCTCAACCCATGAGTTTTCTCACTTTTACTCTTCTGATTCTCTCCCCCATCACATGGTGGGGGGTGGGGGAGTGAGTGAGCAGCTGTGTGGTGCTTATTGCCAGCTGGGGTTAAACCACTGATAGCACTGGCTGGGATTAGGCAGTGACATTCACGCATGAGGGCTCATTTGACTCATCATCTTTAGCTGAGACCTGAGATCACAGATACTTAGCACTAAATTATAACCTTACAACTTTTCCAGGTTGCTATACATTGTGTGAAGAGAAGTTTTTGTGGCAGCTGATAGAAACATTATCTGAAATAAAATGCAATGTCCTTGAAGGAAAGAACAGAGCAGTGACAGCTGCCACAACCCTTCACAGCAAGCACCATGCTCTGTGGGCTGACGAGGTAGGGCAGGTGGAACCATAGCTTCTCTCCTTTGCTTGGGGTGTTCAAGCACTTCTGCTGATTTTGAGTGCTCTGGGTTTTATTTGCAGAGAGCATAGACTATATTTGTTTTTGTCCAGATACTAAGACTTGGGGGACAGAAACACACTGCGTGTAACCATGTAAGACAACACTTGATATGTTCTTAATATAGCTGTTGAGGTCTTCTTCACTGTACCTTGATTAGTTTCACTGCATAAATGGTTAATGTCTGCTTTTATATGTGTTGCATTCACTTTCTCTTGACCTTTTATTTAAAATGGGATTAGAAGTCTCCTAAAATACATGTGCTAATAAAAAGCAGTATTTGGACAAAGAGTCAAGAGAGAGATCATATTGAAACCATTTGACTTAGGCAGCAGATTATAAATAAAATCAATATTGCAAAAGGACAGTGGTCTAACTGCATTTTAATTGCATGACAAAATGCCTACCCCAAATTAATCCAAAACTGTAGTGCTAGGGGCTGCTTTTGCAAAAAAAAACAAACAAAAAAAACCAAACCATTGCAAACTCATGACTCCCTGAAGAAGAGAAGAACAAGAAGCCTGCTTCTCTGTGTGCTTCTTGTTCCTGAACAGGTTCTCCACAAAGACACAGCTGATGAGGACAGTCCCGCCAGGCTGGGGCTCCAGCAAGACCAGTGCTCTTGGTGCCCCAGTGTGGGGCACATCAGTTAATTAGTAAGAATCAGGCTAAACACCCAAACTGTTTCTCTAAGGCTTGGCACATATACAACATGGACTATTAGTACATTCTAAAAAAGATTTTGTAAAACATTCTGAGTAAGAATGACCTCGCTGGGGGGAATACTGCTGGAGTTACCAACACTTGGATTATGATCATTCCTTTTCCCCAGTTTGAGAGATATGGGAGAGAGCCAATGCTGATGAAAGTGTAAGTGGAGGAGGCAGTTCTTGAAGAAACTTCTGGGCAAATCTTTGGTCCATCTGCCAAGCAGGCCCTTAGAGACTGTATCTTGGAGAGACTTCTAATTTCTCCATGTGTTTTTGGCTACTGTGCTGTTGGTGGCATCCTCCTTTTCCCCTCTGATTGCTTTGCAAAGGGCCAAAGAAGGGAGTGAGAGCTGGGAGCATCCGTGAATGTCTTATCAGGCTCTTCAAACATGGCTGTGGTGTATTTCTGGTAGTTTTGTCTTCTGCCAAATGGTACACGTGGTTCATACCCTTACACTTTTTGGGGCAGTGAGCCATATCTGCTGAATGCCCAGTTCTGGTATTACCTATGAGAGAATACTGTAGCGATGCATTCTTTTCAGAGTAAAACTGAAATTTTTAGCACAAGCATACTGTTTCCATGTGAAATAACCGCATCTGTATTGCTTTTAGAAGGAGCACAAACACACCTGTATGGATAAACCAGGTTTCCTTTTTCATCTTCCAATATCAACTTCATTTCCTTTCCTCCATTCTACTTTAACATTGCAAAATCGTGATATCTATTCTGCAAATGGCACATATGAAAGATTGCCTGGGCTTATTACTAGGGACCTTCCCCGCCCCCCCCACCCCCCCGTCCCAACTTATTATTTCCTTGGCAGTTATAAATATGTTGCAGAAGATGGCAGACATGCAAGTCCATCAGTATATCCTACAGATATTATGGGTGCTTACGCAGGAGTGAGGTGTTATGGCACTGCACTCTGCAAAGTGAAAACTCTGAGCTTCAAAGGCACTTAGGGAGCTGACTCCATTGATTTCAAGTACTGAAATATCTTAGAGACGCTGAGTTTTAGGAAACTAACTCTCATTGACTTTCAATTAGGATCTTTAGAGTTAAATCTTGTAAAATGCTGAATATTCCTAACATTCAGTGGGTAGCCACAGCTCTCCCTGAAAACAATTGAGTTTGAGGCTGCCCAACACCTTAGAAAACTGCTCAGCACTTTGCTGGGTCAAGCTTTTAGAAATGTTTATGTCAGGTTGCTATAATCAGTTTGAAAATTCATGGCCATTTCTGGAAATGCTTGCAGAACCTGAGTGTGTAGCTTCAGTATGGGATACTAAAAGTGGTTCAGTAAGAAGAAGATTTTATAATAGACAGCCAGACATAATCACTGTATTATGAGGGTCTCCTAACAACCCAGAGAAAGCTTGGTTGTTCTCTAACCATTTATTCACATTTAAAAAGTGATCATTCTGTCTCTCTCAGAGAACTGCAGCCTTCCACTATATAAATAGTGCTTTAAGTGTTACAGAGTATTGACTCCATGTACCATAATACAGCATTATGTCAATCCCGCTGCCAGCTGCAGTGTTTGTCCACATTTTTTGTATGATAAAAATCTTTATGAAGTCCTTTCTATCTGTATGCAAAGAAAACTATGATTCAAATGACAGCTATTTCATCCTGCAGTTAACATTTTCTCTTCTGTCAGGCTAATGACCTCATTTAAAAACAAAAAGAACTGAGTCAGTGAGCTTTGAGGAGTGTGACTTTTAGCCTGCTCCCTGAAGTGGACCCCAGAGCTGTGTGTCAGGCATGAGGGCTCCCTGAGCAGAGCAGGGCGGAGGTTAGGTCACAGGATGGGATTCCAGGAAATGGTGTGCTTAGTAGTCTTGTGCTTCCAGCTGGTCTGAAGGAGCACAAGAAGTGTAAGAAACCAAAAGGGTTTAAATATCTGAATGCCATCCTCCTCTGGGAACTCTTTATTTCTTCACAATTTTGTGAAAGAAAAAAAACCTGCACTGCATATATATAGATACTCTATTCCTAAATTAAATATAAGGACACCCTAAGACTATTTTGTTAATGAATATAAGCAAAAGAATGCTTCATTGTCATGCATGAGCTTTGTAGTGGGCTGCTCATAAGACTGAATGAAATGCTAAAGGTCATGGCCAGAAAAATAATTTGGGAAACTTTTAGTTACAAAGTGAGGTACGTTGACAGTTTTTCTAGGATTTTGCAATTTTATGGTTGTACATCATTCACGCAGTTTTCAGGACTGCAACTTTCAGCTAACTCTATTTTAGACACTTCAGCTTTTCTCAAAACATGCCAACAGGCACCAGACTGTATTAAAGAATCATAGCAGGGAATATTTAAGTTAAAAGTGTAAAATATGTTTAAGCAATGACTATTTTTTAAACATGAAATAAAGGTATTTTTATTATTAAATATTTAACAAAGTATTTTAATTAGTGGTCTAAAGATATATTTTCATTATAGACTTCCAAGTTGCTATATCATTCCTGTTGATTAATTTTTATCAATTAAAAAAACATTTAAAGGTGCTTTTATCCCAAGATAATGCCTGCGTGTAGATTTACACAGATGAAACAGGTGCAACTAGACTGGAATATGCTATTTTAATGCAAATATACAAATAAACCTAATTTTGTAGTCTTTTGTTGGGTTTTCAAACTTCCTAAAGAATAGAAAATATTTCCAGCTTCTGTTTCCAGTTTCAGCCTAGAGCTTTTATTTACTGTTGATTCTCATAGTCCAGAAAAATTCTTAACTCTCATCAGTATAATTAATACCTGTTCTACTTTCTGGTTTCCTATGATAGCAATTTTTAAATTGCCAGTGTAGTAATTTTTTTGAGTATTTGATTATTCCTTGAATTACTTTGCAAGTGTTCTTTAATTCCTTCTGAATTAATTAATGACAGATTTCTATATGGTAATCAGTTTGAATATCTAAAATAAGCATTAAAGAAAACCTAACACGCGGGCTCAGCTTTTGGCCATGAATAACTGGAATAAGTTCAGATAATTTTTGGTGCTGTAAAGGTTGTTCTAAATGTCATAGTTAAGGAAAGTTTGGTTCGGCAATGAACAGTAATTGCATAGTATTACAATAGTAATATTTATAGAGAAGTCAAGGATATTTCAGATGATCTTACTAATATCACTTTAAAATCACATTAATTTGGGAGGTACTGCCTTAATATTAGGTGCATTTTGATAACAGTCTAATTCAGTTTCTCCATCCCTGCTGGGTATCAAACAAGCCCCTTTCTTGTGAATTAGTGTTAATAAGTCTTCAATAGATTCAGCTGTGGGATAATTAATGACTCACTTGTTCTTGCCACAACAGTTCAAGTGGGCTTCATGAAGCATGCTGAGCTATTATCCGCTGGTAGGGTCATGCATCATGTCAGCCAGTTAATAACAGTGGCTACACAACAGATTTGGAAATTATATAATCAGAATAGCCCACACTTTTAGACCCTTCTTGTGAAGGTTTCAGCCTTCTGCAGAGGAACAACTGAAAGACGTGGCACAATGTCCTTACAGTGATATGCACACATGAAAATTGGCTCCACAGCTACCTGAGTTCGGCTTTGTCTTCTGCAAAGTACAGTGATGTATGAAATAATCATGCTGTTTACTTTCTTATAATCATCTTATGAGCACTTACAAACACATGGCACATAGCTGTACTAATTCCTACCAGAGAGGTGAAGTGGGTGGGAAAAACCCTTCTGCTATTGCAATAAGGTTTGCTGTTATTTAGGTGTGGCTTTTCTGGACCAGGAAGGAGCTGTAAGGGGAGACACCGAAACTCCTCCTATTTAGTCCTTCTTTGTTATGGTGTGGTTGGATAGCAAATGTCTGCACAGCCATCTAGTCAATCCCTTTCTCCTGCCATCCAGTTGCTGCATCCATTTGATCCTGTTAGTCATCACTAGTATCGTGTTAATGCCGACAGGGTCTACCTGCTGATCAGGGCCACTGTGTAGGATGTTATTTATATACAAAATAAAAACATGGTCTCTGCTCAGATAACTATGTAGACCATGATAACAAATATACCTACAACTTCAAAGGTAGTTCTTTGTGTTATGTTCAGGAGAATCACTTGACACCACCTGTATTTTTTTCCGTCAGTGGATTCCTTCTCTATCCATTAAGTTCTTCCTGCAAGAAAATCCCTTATAGATACCTGAAGTATGCCCTCATTAGAGAATTCGTACAAGTGCTGTTTTCCCTCCTGGCTGGGCTCCCATTCCCTTTTCTAAGAGCTATTTCTGTGTTTTGGATTTTCCTTCTCAGAGGCTACTGCTACCTTTAGGAGCTAACTGCTACTTTTCTTCTGAGCCGCTTCACCCTCTCTCTCTCTCCTTGGACAACTACCTTTTCTGCCTAGCCCTTTTATTTCTCTTATTTCAGCTTTCCCTCAGATTTTAGCTGTTTGGGATCTCATTCTTCAGACCTCATCTGAGAATTATTTTAGGAGTGGGATAATTTCATACAAACCCATGCGTTAATTTCTTTACACATACTATATTAACAACACGGAAGGCAGGAGTGGTTTTGTAAGGAGCAAGTACAAATAGATGCACAGAAGTACTTTTAAGCTTTAGATCTCCCTCTTTCATAACCCTTTTCTGTCAATATTCTACATTTCTACATTTTAAGGAAAAGACTTCTTGTCTCTGTCTTCTCCCCTTTCTTCATAATTTCCTTGAGTGACGAGAAAAAGAAAGGAAGAAGACTGCATCTATAACAGTGGAAATCTATTTATGAACAATCTGGGCCAAAGTGTAACACATGTCAACAATATGCTAGCTGTAAAGGATTATTCAAGCAGTTTTACAGAAAACTGCAGCTGCCTGTCAAGGCCCTGATAAGGCAATGCCTTGTGAGGTCTCAAAGCATTTCAGTTGTAGACCGCTAGTCCTATTCTTTGCAGATAAGAAGTGAAGAATGCACCGAAGGCTTTACTCCCCTCACTAATGAAGGACTTATAGCCTTACACCTCCAACAAAGTAGCAAACCTTTGCTTAATAATGTCACCGCCTCCAGCTCAAAGGCACCAGCAAAGTTCAGCCAAAGTTAATCTAATACAGGGTCTGCACAACCACCAACCCAATTGGTTGAAAGGGTTTATGCTACTCTTCCCCTTTTTACACATGAGCAAAAAGATGGTTCTCACTGTGCTAATTAAGGAGACACCTCCATGGCTTCCTATGATAATTGAAGAAAGTTGGGCGGAGACCTGAGAACTTTTGTCTATAGAAGGTGAATAAACAAAAAGAAGGCATGCTTGCACCCCCACCACCACCTGAGGACTCCTGAGATGCTGACAGACTGATCAAGCAACACTCCCCTCCGAAGATGTTGACGCTCTTCCAATGAGGCAAAGAGTGGTGAAAACTTTTCTGTCTCTCTCTTCCCTTCTTTTGCTTTCTCTTTTCTCTTCAAGCATCTTTTAATCTGACACAAGGTAACACCTTATAAGTTTTGTGGCAGCTCCTTTTGGGGCTTGTTTAGAAGTTTTCCATGGAAGCCTCATTGTGATAGGTGGTTGCTCGTTTTGGTACTGATAAGTGACTTCAAGTTTTATAAGCGTTGCAGGTTTTTTTTTAAGTTTTGTTGGTAGCTGTGCTGTCGTTATCACATTGGTGTAAGATTTGGTGTTGTGAGTGGGTGGTAGTGTTGTCATGAGTTGTCTTTACTGAGTCATTCAGGTTTTTTATAATTCTGTTACATTTCAGATTTTGCATCCTACATTTCCTTTTTTACCCCAAAATTATACACATTAAAGTTACAAGTCAATATTCAATTGTTTGGTGTCATCTCGCCTTAATTTGCTGCAAGGGGATCCACAGAACCTCTGTGAATCCCGCTTGTCCCAGCCAGGGTGGTTTTTATGAGCTGGGTCACGGACACTATTCCCAAAGACTTTTTTCCCAAGCACTCCAGAACCAAATCTGTGATGGACTCACTGATTTTCTTTATAGTGTGTTCTCTGACACATCTTGTTGGACTAAATGGAAAACCACACTCAGTGCAGTGAATTCTTCCTGACCAGTCATTGGCAAGCAGCAAGATCCATGCACACAGGCTCCATGTGCACCTGTTTAAGGCAGTGACCAAAAATGTTTAAATAGTTGTTCAGATTACTCACTGTCTCAGCTACTGTGAGAAATACAAAAAATGTGTGCCTTTACTCATCTACTCTGTAACAAAGCTCACAGAATAGTCTGCCAGCTGAAGAGCAATTTAACTGGAAGGCTGCTTCCAGCTACATATAGTACATGCTCTTCTTTTAAACTGCTGAGATCAATAA
Organism: Pterocles orientalis; assembly: GCA_011057875.1. Classification (NCBI taxonomy): domain Eukaryota; kingdom Metazoa; phylum Chordata; class Aves; order Pterocliformes; family Pteroclidae; genus Pterocles; species Pterocles orientalis. Next base: position 8,320 of record WKFP01012783.1, on the reverse strand, counting down.
TGTACATCTGATGGCAGGATGGAACCAGTGTCCTGAGCTGAGCCTGTACTGTTCATCTCACAGAACCTCATCCATGACTCATCAGCAGAGCTTGACTTGCTGGATTGCCAGTGGTGACAATTTTCTAGCATGTATGGTGTAGTCAGTATCCACAGAGGGTTAGGGTAACATATCAAATACAATTTATTTAAAGCAAGATTTGAATGAAGGTCTTTGATGGAAAAAGTGTCTTGTATTACAATGATCATCTACAAATTTTTCAATGTAAACTGTTTACAAACCAACATGTGACCACAAACGATTCATCTAGGAGCAGAATATCTTAAATAACCCCTTTTGAGAGGTACACTTGAGACTATCAGTTGTCTCATTTATCGCACTCTTACATTTACTTTGCACCGGGAGATGCTGTGCCTTTGTTGACGTATTTTATTTTGGTAATATTGTTGTGATTATGCTTCTGTGTAACACATGGTGAAGCAGAATAAATACATCCTTCATCCTTGTTATGAATCTTCTCTCTGTCTCTTCAAGTGCTCTATCAGTGTAAACCAGACATCTCTTAACCTACCTCTCTACTCTTTTCCTTTGTGTTCGCCTTGCAGTGCTATAATAACTAATGGCCAGGCCATTTAGATTAGATAGAAGAAAGCAACTTACTTGAATCATGTGATAGCATAATGCTTTAAGTTGTTATGTGTTCAGTAGATGTAAAAGTGACTGAAAGCACAGAGGGCCAGGCAATTACTGGGATCTCCTTTATACTTAATGCAAATAAATGACTGCTTCTGACATGTCATTTGTCCTAGACGTAGATATGCAAAATAATTCATAAGAATTATATCCTGAAGAGTTTATGTCTCCCCATTGACTATAAAGGGACCTTAATGAAACTAGCTCAGACTTAAGTAATACCAGTGTTAATGCTAATATTGATACTAATAAGTATTTTTCAAACTGGAATTCTGTTGCCTAAACTTGAGTGTTGAATGTCATCTCAAGGGTTGCAGTTGCTAGTAAAGATAGATATAGGTCTCCAGCAGGTTCTGTGTCTTTCCTGCTAACTCCATTTAGGTGGCTTAGATATCCTAGAAGATGTAAAATGGCTTTAGACACCCATGCTTAGACACCTGTATTATTTCTCAGACATATAAAATGAAGTAGATGAATCCTATCCACAATGATCAAAATTATCTTTAGGGATTAAGCTGTTACCTCAGAAAGATTTTTACATTTGAAATAAATGGTCACTGAAATCTAGCTCTCAGGTTTAACTAATGGACCACCATGAATGCAACTGTTTAGGGGCTGATTCTGCTAGCACGCTGAAAAATATCGAGAACAATACTGTTGAAATGAGTTTAACTACAGCGGTAGTGGCTGGTATGAAGTCAGAAACAGATCCCACAAAATATATTCACAACTCTAATGATAAAATGCAAATTCCTTTCTATGAGTTTACAGAAGTTTATGGCTTACTATTTGTTAGTACAGAGCAATGGTCCATGAAATGATATATATTTAAAAAAACAAAAATACATTACTGTTACTGTTGTTCTCATAAAAAACCTTAATTGATCAAATATGTTTAAAGATGTACTTTGATTTAGTTGCTGTCATTCCATGTCGTTATTTACACTAGTTTTCAAATGAAGAAAAGTGTTATATATTTCATTAATCCTAGACTGCCAAATTAAATATCTCAAGTGTGTCTGAGATTTTTGAGATTGTCTGTGTGTAATCTATAACCTTTATTAAACTAAATATTGCTATAGAATGAAGTCATTGGCAGATTTTTAGTGTACTGACAAGACCTGTGTTTTCTATCCTTTTTTTAAAAAACTTAAATGGCTAATTAGCCTGAGGTCAAGATTTTGCCTTTTGAGTACAAAGCATTTGTATACAGGAATGTAAATTGGATATGTATTTTTCTTTGCATTTTTCTGAACTGTTGTTTCGGAAAAATGGTGTTGCAATCCAGCTCATAGAACCATCCTGGGTGCGATGAGTGGGGTTCGTGGAGGTTCTATATATATATATTCCCTTGGGGCAAATTAAGGTGAGACCCCATCAAAGAATTTGCATATTGGCTTATAATTTTAATGTATATCATTGCATATCATTGTTTAGGGAAAAGGGAAAATGTGGGGTATACAACAGAATCAAAGGAAGAGGAAAATCACTTGGTAAAGACAATCCATGACAATCAAGTCCTCCGCAAACCTTTTAACATGGATTTGTAAAATAGAATAAAATTGTGGTATTTTGCAGGGCGCCTGCCCAACCATCCACCCTGCATTATGTACAGGTGAGAATCTTGCAGTGAGCAGGAGTGCTGGATTCCTCTTACCGCTTTTGTCCACATGCTGCATTCTTTATTCACACAAACTGCCTGCAAGAGTGAAAGGGCTGCTCCATTTTCCATGTCCATCTAGTCATCATTCTTTTCTGACCCTGACTACAAGCATAAAAAATTAATGACTACAAATTCCCTCTGTTGACTTTGAGATGTTATCTTGTGACTGCTAGGAATTTGTTTGTGTCAATATAGCTCGTCTACAAATAGATACTGGGCTGTGACAAGCTTTGCCTACTGCTACCTGAGGCTAACTTTTCTGATGTGATATGCTGTCTTCTTTGAGTTGTTTTGCAATCTGTATCTGCAAATGGGCCAGATCCTGTCCATGCCAATGAGGAAAGAGGAAACCACCACTTTTCTCATTTTCAGGTAGCTGCTGAGACATTGTCTATACTCTCCTGGAGGTTCTACTTCTCCTCTTTCTCATTGCATTTACTTATTTCTCATGGCATATGCATCTCTGCTTTAAGCCAGACCTTCCAGTCGGTGCTGTAGTTAATATTCTGTGCCGCTGAACCATATTTTGCTGCCTCTTTGGCAACTGTTTGTAGCTGTAGCCAGGCTATGTTAAAATCTGTGAGACCATCATTAGATTGTTGACTAAATTCTTCCTCCCTCTTTTCCCTTTTTATTCTGCTTGATGTGGAATGGCTCCAACCCAGGGCTCTGCATAACAACCATTATATTTTCTTCTTTTTATGTGCTGTCTTCTACTTCAATTTTTCACCATCACGGTATAATGTTCTTTTGCTTTGCTGATGGCTCCCAGCTCCCTCTCTCTCTTTCTTGATGCTTCAGCTGCAGCCTATGTTCTGCCGCAGTGTTTGGCAGAAATTCAGAACCGAACACCTTAATTTTAAAGTGAATTTGAACAAGATGGAAGTAAAACTAATTATCTCATGGCACAAGCTTGCAACAACCCTTTCTACAACCACGTAATTTAATATTCTGCTGTTCTTTGTGCACTTAAAGATCTTAATATTATTCTTGGATCAATGTCTTTAAAGACTGAGGAATGTATATATTCTGATGATGGCTTATCACTTAAAGAATCCTGTTGGAGAGAAACCATTTATATTCCATTGTCAGGGTGATGATGTTTTAGTCACTGACAATGTTAATCTTAGTCTACTCAAAGGATGTGCTTATGCTGATGTTAGGAGTATACTTAGTCCAAATGATTCTTCACGATTTATTAGTTTATTCCAAAATACTAAACCACAGTACTGCTTTTTGCTAGATCACTTTGTGTTTTAATTTTAAATTTTGTATTGAATTTAACAGTTATTAACTACTTATTTCTTAAGCCAGAGACACTTTTAGTGACATTGCCATTGCAGTTATTATCTCGAGGAGAGCAGAATATCACAGCTTTTCCTTGTGAAATTTGTCAGCCTCCAACATTTGTGTTAATGATTTTGGCTGTAAGTTTATTAATTTTTTTTTGTGAACTAGTATTTGACCTTCCCCCCCACCACTTATGACAGAGTCAATGACATTAAAAATACAGTTGAAAGTTTGCACCATTTGTTGTGTTAAAATGAAATATTGGTGATATAACACGTGTAAAATTGCAAAGAAAAAATTCAACGAGGAAAATATTGATTCCTCACTAGTTACTGCAGTACAAACTTTAATTTTAAAAATTCAAAGAGTTGCCAAAACCCTGCTTTTCTTGACTCTGGCTAGTACTTCCTGTCATCTTGTTGCAACAACAGCTCTTATACTGCAAACACTTTTGTGTGCATCTGTCTCAATTCTTATGATTAATCATTTTGATCACAGTGGGTTATTCAAACTGGTGGGGCCCAAATGCATACAGTGCTATATGGTGTGTTTGCTTTAGGAAGAGCCCAGAACATTTGCAAAGGTTATGTTTCGCTCATCTCCATCATCTTTTTCTTCCAGTTTTCCCTTCCTTTCATGTACCTTTAGCTTAGATTCCTAACTTTTTTCTGTATTCCCTAATGGTCAAACAACTCCCCCCCCCCTTTTTTTTTAAATAAAGATCAATCCTTTATCTCTTTATTAGTGAGATTTTGAAGTTTAGCTGGGTATGCAGTTTCTGTCATACTAGATTTAGTTTCTGTTATTTAAAAAGAAAAACTGTACTTAAGTTATTAGTCCTTGAACATTTAATAAGTAAAAAATGCTGATAACTTGATGAAGAGAGGATGGAAGGCCCTAAAGAGCTAAATGAGCTTGTTGACACAATGAGAGAAGCTGCCCAGATATTAAGTTGGTAGTCCTTGAGAAAGTGAGAGAAAGCAGCCCGGCAGCTCCCCTTAAGTAGAGCCTACTGCTTGTTTGCCTGCTGTTGTAATTGCTACCATTTAATGTTCTTTGCCTGCCTTTATTCATCAAGTTTAAATGCATTTAAATTATTAAGAGTATCATGACTACGTTGGCATTGTTTCTTTTCAGCCAATAAACTCCTGAAGGTGTTTACGTGTGCTGTGTCCAGTGTACATGACACATAAAGTGGCAGGGTGAAACTACTATTTCAGATTTTGAATTACTAAAATACAATTAAGTAAGACATAAATCCTCTTTTTCATATAAATGAGGACAAAATAGAGATTATTTGCCTTTCTATTTTTGATAATTCTTGTGATAATATCTACAGGTTAGGGACTTGATCAAGTAAAAGATTAAGTGCATCAGAAATCAGAGACTATTGTCGCTTCCTGAAAGGAATCTGCAACCTGGACTTAGGCTTCTATCTCTAGTTAAGTGTGCAGGGAATACTAAGTAATGGGCAAAAAAACTCCAACATCCTTCCCAAAAGTGTCAGTGTCTCCTGAGAGCACAGTTCTTGCTGATGTCCTTTTTCATAGCTCAAGAAAAAGCCAAGTTGTTCTCTCTGTTCTGGTTCTCAACAGATATCTAACATTATTCTTTCAAAGCCTTTTTGTTCATTTGTTTATTTCCTTGGTTTTCTTCTCCTGAAGCCCTGACTCTCCAGTGTAATGTTGGGAGACATATCTACCCATCTGCATTTCCTGTGGCTCAGGACTAGACAGATATCTTAGGGCTCTGGGAGAAGAATTTTGGATATCATACAGGGTGTGGAAACCCAAACAAACCCCTAGGAGTAGGAAAAGGGGAAAGAGGAAGACTGGCAAATAACAAATTACTGCAGGGCAACTCATGAGGAGTAATTATTAGAGACTACACCAGTAATTGTCAGTGAACAAATCACTAAGTCATACTTACTCAAAGGGTGCAAGTATGATGCTGACCTTGAAGCAAAGGCCTGGTCTCCTTTGGTGAAACACACACTTATCAATGCCCATTCAAAAACTTCATGTGGCCGTGTGACAGGAACAGGTCATTCTGCAGCATCCTTGTCTAAACCTCATGAAAACTAGCAGGATTCCTCTGGGCATTTAGAGAAATGCGGAATGGGACATGAGGAAGTTGAATTGTGCAGTAGTTCTCATGCCTGCTGAAGAAATTTGCAGCATGAGCAACCCATACAAACGGTAGGCAAAAACTAAATGTGAAGCTAGTTGTCTGGCAGAAGAACTCTATTTACCTCCAGATACGTTGCATTTTGCCTCAGAAAATAGCAGGAGGATTTCAAGTATTGGGGAAAAAAGAACTACTCTGTGCCTAATACAGCAAACTATTAGGTGCAGTGATAACTCCATCAGTTTAAATAGTATTAGTGTCATATCTAAAGGCAATACCGTGCATATTTGTATATATTTTATATATATATATATATTTAGATGCACTATATCTACACTCATGGTCAGACTGGAATCAAGACTGGAATCAAGTACTCAATCTACGCTGAACACATGCTCTGTTTAGATCACATACAGTATTACTAAGAAGTGTCATTCCTGGCAAAAAGTTCCTGTGTCCTCTAGTCAATGCCCTCTCCCTTACCCCTGCTATGTGCTTACATTCAAGAGCCTGAAATTATTTCAAGAAATGGGAGATATGTTCAAAGTATAACCTGTAAGTCAACAGGGGCATCACATTAGGCTGACCTAATGGAAATTACTCCCTTTGTGAGCAAGTTGCAGACAATTCATTTTCTATGTTTATTTGACTGCAGGCAATTTGAGTTTAAGAAACACCTTCCCTGTATTTTGTCAGCTGCAAAAGGATATTATTGCTTAGGTAAAGCATGATGTATATTTTCTATTTTATACTTTAGTCTTTTGAAAAGAAAATTAAGCAAGTGTGCTTATCCTGTTGTTATGGTTTCAGGCTACCTTTAGCAAGTTACCATTTACCAAAGCATACCTCAAGGTACCTTTAAAAACAGCACTAAAATTTTGCTCATAATCCAATACATTGCATATTGATTAATTTTGCTGTAGTGCTGTGACTGCTGAGTACTTTACTGTGTTGACATACATAAATGGGCTTTTTATTGGAAGAAACTGAGATGCCATTAATGCCTCTTTCAACACAGTATGAGGTGACCTTGCTCATTTTTTTCATATAGAAACCATTGCTTATTCTGGATATGTGTCATACTTCCTCAGGAGAAATCATACAGGACAAAGCAAAAGCCAAAGTTAATGCACGTCAGTACAATATGCAGTACAGAAAGATGCTAAAATACTGCATGACAGTCTCAGCTGAAACTTTTAGGTATTCTTTGCTCAGTCAGGTATCTCCCTTTGAGTTTTAAATTACCTTATTCATATGCTTTCAGATAATTCTGCTTTTGCAGTCCTCTCATTATCAGTGCTGAGACCCTACTCTTATGAAGTTATCATCAATGTGAGTTTCCTACTGTTTGTTCACTCATGGAACCAGCAGCACTGGTTTTGACATAGATCAGAATACTGCAGTCTCCTGTAAAATCCCAAAGAACTTTTGGATATGTCTTTTCTGTACCCCCAGTTTTCTCTTAAGCTTACAAAGAGTTTAATTAATGTACATATTTTGACACCTCACAATTTATCTGCTGCTTTCTTGTTGGTTGCCTTCATAGAACTTTGATTTCTGCTCTCTGGCTGGAATGACTTCCTTACTGAGCAATACTTTGGGGTTTGGGACTTCTTTTGCCTTTCTGTTCTTCTTTTATACAGGGTTGTGTGAGGCTCCTGAGACCATGCTACACAGCACTTCAGAAAGTCATTGTAGAGTATTAGGTCTTTTAATTTCCTTTGTTTCGACTGTGCTATGTACTGAACTTGCTTTTCTGTCCCTATGCACTTAGTAGAGACTTGTTCTGACTTGGAGTGTATCCATGCTAACTGTGCTAGACTTTATTCCCAGAATTTACGTGCTTGTTTGGTCTTGTTGCCATTGGAACATCAGTGCAGGTCCTGGAAATGTTTGCAAGTTTTACTTAGTTTTCTGCACTTTTCTAGTCAACTTGCTACTAAGCACATAAGTAAATGTAAGCATATGCAGAAGTGTGTGGATTGTTTTGTTGGTCTAAAGGACTGGAGCTCTCAAAATTAGTTCTGTTTGTTTCCTGAATATTCCCTATTGTGTTGCTGATTACTTGCCGCTGAAGCCGCTGGTTTTTACTATTTCAAGCTTGCTTGCCTCTGATTCCTTTGACATTACCTGTTTACAAAGATACTGTGGCTGCTAATTACAGGATTTTGAGTGGCTCCTATCCCTGTATTTTGACTGTGGTCCAGGCATTTGTTAGAACTTCTGTGTGTTGAGATAAGAATCTTGTGAACACTAACTCAGTAAAATTCAGTTGTATTATATCAAGGTTTGAGGGCAAGAATGTTGTTTGGCAATCAGCTTCACCGAGGCGGAAGTCTGAGCATGTGTGATGGGTTGGCCCTTGGCTGGGGGCCAAACCACACACACCCGCTCACACAGTCCCTGCCCCCACCCAATGATAGGGGAGAGAATTAAAGAGGTAAATGGCAAAGAGGACTCGTGGGTTGAGATAAGGACAATTTAATAACTAAACTACAACAATATTAGAAATAATACTGTATACAAAGATGCAATGTGATACACAGT
>WKFP01012779.1:14168-35557 GCA_011057875.1 Pterocles orientalis | reverse complement strand
GACACACATGAACTAATGTCAAACAGGCTAGCTAGAAGCAGCACAGCTCTGCTCAGCAGGCCTCATTTGCTTAAGCCAACCAAAGCTTCTTTTACAAACTAGCAAACCTATCTCTGTGTGACACTACGTGGGTGTGAGCAAATGGAACTATAAGCAACTTCTAAAATAAAACATTTAATCAGAAAAAAACCCCTCAGCCTGAACTTAGCATCCGATTATGTGTTTTATTCTCAAATTTAAGTTAATCTTTCTGCAATTTGCTATCATAAATCTTACCATCCAGCAGCCATTTCCCTTCATAATTTTATAATTTCATCCACTACCAACTAAAAAGATAAAAAAGAAATAATGCGTTGCTGTTATTTCTTGTTAAATTTTAGTCCCATCTTAATTTTTACTCATTCACAGAATGTTTCTTGAAACACATCTAATAAATGTCCTTTTAATATTTTAACATAGTCATCTGAATTCTGAGATATTTAACTGTTATTGTTCTGCTTTGTCTTGAATTTTATTAACTCTGAATCATACTTATTATAGCTGATTTTAGTTAAGGTACTTCTTTCTTGAAATAATGTGTTCTTCCACAGAATAAAGATCTTTCAGAAATGTAGGATGACACTATATTTTTCATGGCATCTTAATAGCTACTCCATAAACATAACAGTCAGATACTTCAAAGTGCTGACAAATGCTGTTTAATGTATTCCAGGTTGGCAGTCAAGTTTACTGGGTAGAACATAACTTTGCACTGATACTGCAATTGCTCTATAAGATTTGTTCAACTCTGCTTTGGTAAGGTACAGACCTCGACTGAGCAAATTTAGAGCATTTCAGGAGGAATCTGCATTTATGGCTGAGTTCAGAAAATGTGCTAGAGTAAAGTACACTAGACAGCCAGTGCTCTCTCACTCCATTACATAAAGAATCAAAAATTTTAAAAGAAAAAAATGGAAAAGAATGAGAAACATTACATCAATACATGCCTTTAAACTGATACTTTTTCCATTAAGAAAGCTATTTAGTGCTTCACACCACATACAGAGACTAAAAATGACACGGTCAGCCACATACCTTTTGAGGTCAGTAGGATTTTAATTATTCAGCATTCTTCTGCATTAAGATCTAAACTTAATTCAAGCTTACAAAGACAGAAAACAAGTTTTTCTGAATCTTGTTCATCAAGAAAAGGGGATACTGAAGATAACTACTGTGGATAAGACTGAGAGGATTATCACTAACAAAAGCTTATCTAATAACTAAACTGTGAATCGTATTTTCATCTCTGCCATGGTTACAAATATTTACTAGACTATGAAATGACCTTGGAATGCTGTAGTTGCTGACATGCATACCCCCTGAAAAATAAGAGAGCATTCAGAAATGTAAGTAGTTATATCAAATTGGACCATATATTGTAAACGGAGAATAGCTATGCTATTATGTAGGCAAAGCATTTAAAAGACAATAACTTCATAGCACTCTAGAATTTCATTTGACATAAATGTACTTATCTGAAAATTAATTCCCGTGCCAGCACTGTGCAATCAAGGGAGGACTTGAGTACACTAACAGAAAGGAATGAAACATTCCTATTATGTACTTGTACTTTCTCGTGCAGTTTCATTTTATAATCGATAGATTGAACCTTTTTCTTTGACAGTAAGACATTTTTTATCTGCAATAATCTTCTTAATCATTCTGATACAGAGTAAAGGTGTAACAACAAATTCAGAGAAATAAATTTTAAACTAATGGCAATGGTATAACATTAAATTCATTTGTATTTAGATATCCAAAGTAAAATTCACATTTATGGTGACCATTTTTTATAAATTGACACAAACTATATAAAAACTATTTTTACTACATTTAAACACATTCTTCTCATTCAAAAAAGAATGACCACTTTGAAGAAGTAATCAGTTCTACCTTTTTTATTTCTATATCTATATGTCAATCACATGTTGCCTCCAAGTTCACCTGAAATTTTCAGCTGCATAACTTATCTCTTATCCTAAACTATTGCATAATCATTGCACTGCTTAAACAAAACTGCACAAGCAAGATATTTCTCTATCTAGACTTGCTGCAGACAAGACAAGAAATTATAAATACTTTATAAATACTTTATAAATACTTTATAAATACTTGCAAATCCTTTGGCGACTCTAATCCTACAATTCCCCAATAACCAGTTAGACATTGTTGCTTAATTTTCATATGTGCTTGCTGTGTTTGGTCCTTTCTTAGCTGAAAAGTAACAGAAACATCTTTGTTCTAAAGCAAACAGCAAAGGAGTTTTTTGTAACATTTTTTCACTCTTCCTCAGGCATCTGTGTAATATACTTGGCTCAAGATCGAAAACTCTTATAAAACCAAGAACTTATATCTTCTGTTTTCTCTAACCTGTTCTTGAGAAGGTACATCTGTAAATTCTCCTGATTACTTGCCACTTCGATAACAGAGTTTTCTCTTTCTGTGACACAAATACTGTGTCCACCTCTAATGACAAAGAAGCCATGTAGAAAACTACCCAACCTTCATCAGCATGATGTGACAACTCATTCAGCTGAGCAGCAGCTCCTTGCAGATGAATTTAAACTTCATTGAGGCTAATTAGAAAATGACAGAAGAGTTGGTTAAGAGGAGGTTGTAGAGGCATGTACAAATAGGAAATGATTTTGAAGAGCATACTTTTGTCAGGCCATTTGATCTTACTGCCTGCAGGTAAAGCATTAAAAGTATGGGGAGCATTTTAGGTAAGTTGCTTACGAATGACGTGAACAAAGTTAAAACATAGGCAAGGTTTCAGCAGCAAAAGAATGCCTCTGCCACAGCATTTTTTGCCTTTAAGTGAAAGCCTGGTGCGTAAATCAGTGTGACTCCATTAATTTTAAGAAAGCCATGCTCAGACCCACGAGCTCTGAGCTCAGTATTGATCTTGCACTGAGCGGGAAGCTGGACTACCTTTCTCCGGGATCCTGTGATTCTATGGTTTGCACCACACAGTGATTCAGCTGCTGACAGGGAAACGCACAAACGCTTTTGCTCACATACTTTAAAGTCGTAGTGAGTAAAAGGACACTACCCTTAGCTAAGGCTTAGCACTGACGAAGGACAGAAAAGAGAGAAAAACAGGGCATTTGGTGTTTTGTCCTCCTTACCGCTGAGGGAAAGCAATAAAGCAGTAGAAGTATTGACTGAAGAGCCTACCCGTCTTTGTATCACATCTGTAAGGAAGACAGCACGACAAAAATAATGCTGAGTGCAGCGCACTAGGCATCTAAAATTTCTCTCTGTATCTGTGCATTTTGTACACATTAGGTGTGATCAAAAAGTAGTTTGGTATGTTTGTTTAATAAGGGATAGGTCTGTTGTGAGTTTCCTGGGGCAAGAATGGGGGAAGTACGTTTGTGTCATAGTTATTGAGCAGTCCAATTTGCATGTCAGCATCAATATTCTTGTGGCACTTCATAATTCTTTAAGCAAATGATACTGGAAACATTCTTTCCTCTGAAATATTCCTTTACTACTAGCACTTCCTCACAAGTGACCCAAGAGGAAGTGGTAATCTAATAATGCTTTCATTGGGTTAATGACAATTTATTCAATGCTTACATTATTTAAAAGTGTTAATTCAATTTTCCTCAGCAGTACAGATTGAGAGGTGATTCAAGCTAATTATAGTATTATTCATCAACATTAGAAAGCAAGTCATTAGATTACGGATAATTTGATCAGCTTTTGCTTTATTCTTGGTTTCTAATTATCATTCCATCAATGTCTGTAAAGCTAGAAAAGAAAAAACAAAAGAATAAATTCATATTTTTTGCAGCTCTTGCCTAAAAATAATCTGCAATTAACAGTATTCAACATTTAATGTTAAGACAAAGCATGTCATAAAGTCTGGTGTCATTAAATCGCATATATTAAACTTTCTATCAAATGCTGAGTGTTAAGGATTATTGCATTGGTATTTGCAATGCAAAAAAACCAGCACCTCTCAAGATGAATGTCTGTTTGCATCTGGGCATAATTTATACATACAAAAAAACTATGCTACACAAAGGATAGAGTTATTTTTTATTAAAAATGTATTTTATGGGTTTTTTTGACCTGTAAAATAACCCTGAAAATGTCAAAACTGTAAATGATTACAGGATAAATTCATCCTTTGTCTGTATCATTGCTACTTGGCCACTGGTAGAAAAAGCCTGTTATCTGCTTTGTTGCTATAGATCACAAAGACTCAGAGCTCTGAATACTCTGTAAAACTCAGTTTTACAACATAGATTTGTTAATAAATTATAAAATAATAATCATGATCTCCTTAAGCTTTGGAACATCATCACAGTTTAAGTTAAAGTTGTCCCCTCACCAGATCCGCATTTATGATATTGTTGCAGCACCTCTGAACAAGCTTGGGCAAAAGAAGAATATTTTTCTCCAGATATACAAAATAATGTAGGTCTTTATGTCTTTGACAGGTATGAATAAATCCATTTTAAAAAGCATGGACAGGTAGAATCTGCCTTAAATCAGTTCTACAGAAACATTATTAAATCTTAAAAGTCACTGGCTAGTAACTGGGATTCTATGCATTAAGAACTAAATATTTAGAAGTTTTCAGTAGCATATATGAATAAACACACAGGCCTTGAAGCTTTTCTTACACCACATTTAGAGTGCTCTAGTGTCACTGATTTCTGAGAGAGACCTGATTCACAAGCACGCAAGTGAGATGAGAGACAAGCCCAGAAAAACATAATCCAGAAATATATATTTGAAAAAATAGCATAAGGTCACTTTTCTTTCTCTTGTGTGTAGGATAACACAATTTTGACGTACTGGCTTTTTTTTTCTTTCTTTTTTTTTTTCTTTTTTTTTTAAGGGAGGAATTAATCCAGTGGGATTTGTTCAGGAAAAATGCCTTGTGAAATTAGTAAACATCAACATCTCAGTGTAAGAAGAAATCTACGTCATTGTCATATGCAATATAAATGTTGGTCTTTCAATACACTTTGTATTCCTGACATACAGATACGCACTAACGGATCAGCTGCAGTGCTCTAGTAAAAAAAATTTTACAATTCTTAATCCAGCCTCCTAGAAATGAGTGACTGACACTAAAACCCTTCAAACAGCTTATACTCTCAACTGGGATTTGTGTTTTATATGTACTTGTCATTGTAATGGAAAACACATTGTCCTAATGCCAAGTTCTTAAAGTAAGGAGGGACCTTTACAACAAACATAATAGTAATTCCAGGATTTACAAAGTAATGGCAATAAGGTTTCTCTTAAGGACGGATTTTAGCTAACCCAGTAAAAGGATTCCATGCTTCCTTTAAAAAAAAAACCACAAAACCCCCCCCAAAAAACCCCAACAAAACCCCTCATTTTTTAAAATGCAAATAAGGATGAAATGCAGTGCATTTATAAAAGCTTGGGACGATTACGGAAACAGACATAACTAAGCAATAGGTCTGTGGGATTATCTGTGGCATTTATATTCACAAACCTTATGGATTTCTTTCAAATCTATGAACTCTGTGTACATACGCAAGACTGAGAGATTCAGTGGAAACGTCAGTAGAAAGCTGACCATTGCTTTTTTATTCTGTCTTGGACTCCAATTCCTAAGAGCTTCTATCATAAAGCTAATAATCCCCGGTCACTGATTTACGTGCTGTTCCACTGAACATGTAATTATTCTAAAACATAAGAACTCAGACTGACGACTGGTTGTCAGGCCACTCTGGCAAAGAAGTCACCTCAAAAATGTCCGTGATAGTTGATGGAGGTCCTTCAGTGAGGAACACTCTCTTTAATCCTTCTTCAACAGCTTGAACAAATGGCCATCTACGTACAGCAAAAGCTTAACGGGGAAACCCTACCTCCAGGAACTCCGGAAAATTATTACATAATCTCAAAAAGGGGGAAAGATCACTGAATGAGTTTCATGAAGTCTCTATTCAAAAAATTCATTGATATACAGCTTCTGTTCTAATCCTCAAAATGTTTAAATGCTCCCCACAGCCATTTTACTGATCTAATAACCCCTGCTCTTTAAAAGGACTAATCCTTTTCTCTCATATACCCTTCTCCTTTCTCCCTCTCTTAGCAGATTTAGTTTTCTGAGTTAACTTTCTGCCATTTGAATTATCTCATTTGGTTTACCAAGAAAGTGCTTGAGAGGAGGCCCAGACAAAGGGAGAAAAGTGGAAGGAAGGAGAACGTGGTCCTGAGTGAAGAAAGATTTAAGGGGGACTGGGACTGCCTTTAGGGACTGTCTAGCCATACCCTTTTGTAAGTTGCTATTACTTGAGCAGCAGAGGCATTCAAGATCCTCGAGAAGACAAACTATATATGTTGGTTGGGTGAAAACTCTATATTAAAGTGACTATATGGCCTCTAATACTCAAAATATCTTGTTCAGAGGTAACAAAACTGTGTTGAAGTGGGATGGGACTGTTGGTCAGACACATCTTGTTCTGTCTGTTTGCTCATGCTGCTGCTGCAGACCACCTACTACATTAGAATTCTCAACTTCGGTAAGACTCTGTGAAAGGTTTTATTGAACATTTATCCAGCAGTGGAAGTCTGACAGAGTACAAAACAAGCAATTGGACTAAATTCTAGCTCTCAGGAGGGAATGCTGTACAGACAATCTATGTCTTTGAATCAAACTTAGACATTTTCCCTGGGTGTGTGTACTCAGTCCCTGGCAGTGTGTGTGTTCTCAGTCTGACGTCTGGAAGCTTAAAATAAATACAATACATAAGTGATATCTGGAGACACGTCAGACAGGATGCTTGACCAGCTCCAATCACAAAACAACGAAAGACCACAAGGATCCAACTATCAGAAATAACATAGACATGTCTGGTTTTAAAAATACATATTAAAAAACCTTTAGCAGTTTCATTGGAGCAAGACCAGCAGCTGTAAGCTAAGAAATGTTTTGTACAAAAATAAATAGCATCTTTCTATTAAAAGAGGAGACTCAGTCTGTTTCGTTGCAACCACTGTAATGAATACATTCCACTAACAGAGCAGAATTCTCCACTAATCAGTGCAAATCCAAGAGGATTTCATATTCTCTTTGCAAAGGTAAAAGAGGGTCAAAACTACCACTTAGCTATCCTAATTGACAAGTCACAATCACTAACAGCATGGCTCTGAAAACAATGTGGAGTCAGTGGAGCCATTACTGGTTTACACTGGAATGTACCAACGAATCATCAGAATCAGATCCTGGGGTTTAAAGCTGAGTGCAAAACAGGGAAGGAAAAAATTCCCCCGTGTACATTAACACAATGTGATATAGATCCATCATCTGTAATGCACTGGCTTGCCTTTTAACTCTCAGCCTGAAGCCAAATCAATTTCAAGTTTACACTGGACAGAGACAAATCGCTAACCTTCTTTCTCCTCTTTCCTGCTGCTTAACAGGGCTACAAATAATGGTTTAAAATTACTCTCAAAGACATGATTTTCAAAGCAGAAACCAAAACAACTGAAATGATCAAAAATCATTTGCATTGCAAGGTGAAATGTCTCTGAAACATACAGAAAAGAAAAACAGTAGGTAAAATACCAATAGTCTGCAGCCACTGCAAGAGTCCCCGTCTGGATTTGCAACCATGTAAAGCAAATTTAGGAGTCAATTTTAAAACAAATTCAGAAACAGGAAAGAGAACTTCTCAGTGTGTATTAATGTACTGCAGAACACTCACGATCATTCTGGCATCGCAAAGCAATGATAAATCTGGTTAACTAGACAATTAAGCCAATTTTGTATCTGTCGTGCATTACTAGAGAAACAAAACAGCTGGAGCACAATGACAGTTCTGGTTGCATGCAGATTAGGGCTGATGTGTTTAAGGGCTTTAACAGACAACCCTTTCTGACATTACTATGTGAAAAACCACACCACCCTCCACCACACCCAGAAATCTACATAAAACTAATAGCGTAAACCTAATAAATGCATTACAGAGAAGCACGAAGTTTGTTCTTAAGGCGTAATTCTCATTTGAAGTATATCTAAATGTTGGTATTGTTTTATATCTGCCCTGCACTTGCTACATACGACACTTAGCAATGCAGCCAAGTTTAGCAAAATACTGAAAATACTTGCTCAACTTCAAGGGAAGGGGTAACTCATGCACTTATGTACATTATTCAAGTGAAATTTATGCTTAGATACACAACACACAATCATAACGTTATTCCTACTTCAGTCTTAGCGTAACGAATTACAACACAGCTTTTTAATAGTTTGCTGTCTCACAGAATTTCACTTGTCAGGGCTAAAAGTTCTTCTACCCTGCTCTTTGTGATCAGATCAGAAAATAGATTTTGGTTGTATTTTCACAGACATACCTGGATTTTAAAAAAATTATTAGTTTGCAGAATATTACTTTGGCTTCCAGCAGTTACTCATACATAAATGTAGCGTGGATCAGCAGATGTTTCTGCTCAAAACTTTTTACAGCTCCAGAAGGTCTTGGATTTTAATAATGATCCTTATTCATTCACAAAAAGCTACAGATTAAGTAATGAACTCAAATTTTAATTATACTATTGCCTTTGCAGACACAAGAGACATAAAGGCAGCTTTTAGAATTAAAGACTAGACTAAATTTTCCAGGTACAGGCAGCCTAGAAAATAATCTTATCTTCCACTGGACCAGGCTTGGAGAGCTAAATGTTTGATAGGTGTAACCGCCACACTGTTTACCTGTACTTTCATGTATGGAAGGCGAGATGTGCTGTCATTTATTCATTAACTACATTATTTACTGTACACACAAAGGTATACACTGATTTTAAGAGTCAGACATACATTCTAATGCTTAAAGATACCGATAAACAATGTTCTTTTACAGGTTTTTTGCATCCTATAAAAGGCACATTGATCAAATCCAACTGGAAGTCTCATGATTTTGCTTCTATCACAGGAGAAAGCAGTTTAGATAAGATCTTTTCAAATGTAACTGTAAATCCTTAAACTAGACTTTCTGATGAGTGGAATAAATGTGATACAGTGTTTTTAAAAAGTGACCAAAGTACCACAGACAGTAACTGAAGGATGTGTTTACTTGTCAAATTGTTGAAACTCATGTAAGAATCTAACAGAACAGGACTGGAAGCAGCAGCTTGCTAAATATTTACAGAAGCTTAAACAAATGTCCCAAGGTAAAAATATCATTTTAATTACTGATATGATAAACTCTGTAAGGATTTGATGACCATTAGTATACTAGGCATGGACTTGCCAGGGGAAAATGACAATCACTACTGCCTGCAATTAGCTATACAGATAATTCAAATCTCATTCTCCACTCGTTATAGCTATATCTAGGCCATATAAAATATAACAGATATTCCTTTGGAATTCAGTAATAAAAGTAAGGATTTTGGCTTTTCAACAAACTCTGGTAACTGGCAAGCAATGTTAAATTTGTTTTATACTTGCCATAAGGGAAAAAAAAAGGTGTGAACGCTTAGTCAACATAGTAAAAAATATACTAGTGATGATAATGGCAATAATGATAACTGATTTTTGACCAACTGATTAAAGATTTCAAAAGTAAATCTGACATGCTATGGTGTCTAGAAAATGAAAATGTTTCCTGTTTTTATCTGTGCAAAGCCTGATCTTCTGCTGAACTGTTACCTTAGCGTTTGCAATGAACACAATGATACGCTACACTAACAAAAGAGTATTGTATTCATAAGGTACAAATGTAGATTAGATAGATAAGAGCTTCTCAACCTTGTCCAATATCAGACTGAAATGAAGGGAAGTTTCCTCAGGTCATATTACATGCATAATGAACGCAAAGAAGAAAGTCAATTCTTTTGTTCAATTCTTGCTTCATTTTTAGAAATACAAGGAATAAACTAAGAAAACAGGAATAAACTAAGAGAGTAAACTAAGAAAAGGGAGATTTAGGTTGGATATTAGGTGGAAATTTTTCACTTAGAGAGTGGTGAGGCAGTGGCCCAGGTTGCCCAGAGAAGCTGTGGATGCCCCATCCCTGGAGGTGTTCAAGACCAGGCTGGATGGGGCCCTTGGCAGCGGCTCTAGTGGTTGGCAACCCTGCTCACAGCAGGGGGGGTTGAAACTACATGATCTTTATGGTCCTCTTCAACCCAGGCCATCTATGATTCTATGAATATTGTTGAATTCTCAAATCCAAATTAACTTTTTATACACTTCTATTATATGTCACTAGTTTCAATTCACTGACACATAAGACACCTTCATCAGTTTCTGCTGAGCAGTATCTACTACAAAAAATGATTTTCGGCTTTGATAATACATAAACAACTTCTTACAAATACTTCATGTGTATCTTGTCTTTTTGGAAAACTGTTTTTTTAATTTTAGTGAAGGTTTTTATTACTTGCCAACTGCTTTTGTTCATCTGCTTACTGAAATACATCTCTATCACAATTTTAATTGTTGTGAAACAGGGACAATATTTTTTATGTGTTGTTTCGTAGGACTGTGAAAAAGAATCAATAGCCCTTTATTACATGAAGACATAATGATTTAGATTGAAACAGTGACATATTAGGTTAATTGATATGAAATGAGCTCACATAAGGATAGCTAAGATAGAGAAGAGTGTGAAACACCAAGAAGTAGCATAGCTTTCTACTAGAGCTCTGGAGAAGTTTTACGCTTGCTATTTGGCACCTAGAAAAGAAAATGAGCTATGAAGCTACATATTTATGGAAAGTGTTTAAAAAGGAAATAACTGAGCCAGATTCCTTGGAAGGAATAAACACAGGGAATGTCTAATACAGAACAGCTTTGGACTCATTGATTAATTATCACATTGTCATCTATATAATTACATATCATTTATTCTCCTAGTATGTGTAGTTATGTGTGCATGCAAACTGCTACTCAGTTTTCCACTAACTCAAAAAAAAAAATCTGAAAGAAAAGGGCAAATACTGTGCACAAAAAAAGATAAGAACAATACCTTTAATTTCAAGTTGATAATTAAAACTGTGTCAGCAAACTTCTCTCATGAGACTCATGCTGTCACTAGTACTTCAAATGCTTTTGGAGCCCTCCAGTTTACGTAAAATTATGAGGGAATGATTTCAATTCCAAACGTTAAAATTGTAACAGTTATGAAGAGCTGTTTTCCAGAGAGAACTAAGCACATAACAATTTGCATCTTTCCAAAGGTTAGTGAGGATCTCTAAAGGAAATCTTACTCAATATACATGCTGCAAACTAGATCAATTCATACAAATATACTCAGATTAACCTAATCTAGCCAGCTCTAACAATGAAACTACAGCACTAAGGACTATGAGATTTTTCAAAAGAACGTAAGCAGTAAGTCCCACTAGAAACTACAAGTGAATACAGGCATCCACTCAACAAGTTACCTAGATAATATAACCTAAGGGTGCTCTACTTTCATTTCAAGTGAAATTATAACAATTTTCTTAATGTTCCCATCTCTATCCAAAAGATATTTTAGTTGGAGGAAAAAAAAAAAAAGACCCTCAAAAGTACATAGTGGAACTTCCAGTAAGATCTCAAGAAACAGCTTACCTTACAAAAGACAGTAAAAGAGAACTAATTTACTCTAGCAAAACAAAGGTTGAGAAAAATACAGAAGGAAAACATTGACATACCAGGTATTAACAAGCCTAATAAAAAAAAAATAAATCCCAAAATAGGTAAAAGTGGGCCCGAACAGGAAAGAAGCAGCCATTAACTGAAGGGATCTATCAGTATTGTAGTGCATATCGTAAGATAACAGCATATGAAACACTGTCAACCTACCCATCACATGCAGCCCACTGTTACAAACTAGAGAAAAAAAGCAGATTCCAAATAGAGGTCATATTTGCCTGGGACGTATCCATGTCTTGGAGAAATAATACCTTCTGTGCTTTAGAGACAAGGTGCACTACAAGACATTTTCTGCGACTTGTGTCAAATACACTTCTTTACTTCCTCAGTATTATTATCTGCCAGGACAATCTTCTGCTCTAGTTTTGTAACAGAAATATGTGGGGGTGTGAAGTGGCTGTCTATTTACGTAGGTGGAGATATACAAGTACTATCATTTATTCATCAGTTCAACAGTTTAAAATGACAAGCAAGTAGTTTACATTTCAGATACTGGCTGCTCCTGCAAGAAATAGAGTATACTTCGCGCTTTTCAGTACTGAGGATCATACACAAAGAGGATGGAAACATATACTCCTTTGTCTAGTTAATGTTTTGGTTATGTTGTACATACACAGTCACAGTAGGAGGTTCAAGGCATCACGAGAATCTGTGCAAGTTTCTGAGGAGTGTGCAGAGGTTGGCAGTTGTCTTCTCTCCTTCTCTTACAGCGCCAGAACTTGCTTCTGATCAGAAGCTCCTGATTCTCTGCAAATCTGATTCAAATGCCTGAGAAAGCAAAACCAGTGCTAAACCCAGATGATTTATTTTACTTTCTGAGCATTCAAGTTTAAACTAGTGTGTGAAATATGGGCTGTTATTTATTACTCATTATGCTGTACCATCATAAATACTCTTGCTTTAAAACTTCTGTGTGTGGAAGGGGTGGTTTAACCAACAGCCTTGCAACACTATACTAACATCGTAAATCTTGGCTGCTAACTGTGTTGAAGAAAAGAAACAGTTCTGTATTTGAAACATCAAAAATGCTTTCTGCTTTTCTCTTGGAGACCAATACCACTAGAAGAAATAGTCTTTGTGCCCGAGATCTCATCAGAGTAGCTAAGTCTGTTGGCAAAGCTAAGGCCATCCATGCATACCATACTCCACGTGTAGTAGTATGGAATAATTGCAGATACATAGCAGATCAGAACATTAGTATTGTCTCCAGTCCAAAGTTATTAGTTT
Source organism: Pterocles orientalis (assembly GCA_011057875.1). NCBI lineage: Eukaryota > Metazoa > Chordata > Aves > Pterocliformes > Pteroclidae > Pterocles > Pterocles orientalis. The sequence continues at coordinate 22,650 of WKFP01012779.1, read as the reverse complement.
AAGCCAGTTATGTCACGGTGAAATAATCTTCCTGTTCTTGGAAATCATTAATTATTTAAGCTTGGCCTAAAGCAGCACTGGCTGTTCTGTTGGACAGTCAAACCACATATTAACTCTACTTAGGAATAATTTGCACGCCTATTTTGACTACAAACAGCAACTGGAATAAGCAGGACTATGCTGACTATTCTAAGTTTCTCATTGTGCTTTTCTAAATTAATGACCAATATACACAGAAATCACCTATGTTGGGAGAAAACATGCGACAGATACTGCGCTGCACAAATCCCAAACATAGATCCACAATTTAATCTGAAAAAATCTCCATATAAATCATGCAACAAAATCCTACAGAAACACACAATTCAGTATCTTTGAAACTAATTTCTGCACAAAAATCACATAGGTCTATTGGCCTTGACACTCCTAGCATATCGGCAGAATTAAATGGAAATAATACTTCGTTTGCAGTTCTCCCTCATACTGTTAACATTTGAATAGCTATCAATTTGCATCACATAACTAGCTAGTTGTAATGCTAAAATGTATTAAAATGTATATTTATATATAAAATATTAAAAAGCTGTTACGATGACCAGTATATTTACTTCTACCTCTGTCTCATCTTTCCCCTTCAAAAATACTCTGAATTGTAAAATGTTCTCTTATGCCTCATTCACTTTCTTGTGAAGGATGATGATGATTGAAAGGAATGATTTGGAAGGTTGGCAGTCTTTTAAATGTAACCAACACCTTTGCCAGGTGTTGTTGATGGTATTGAAGACCACATTTAAATATCATGGCATTTAAAAACTAACTAACTAACTTACAGTCCATAAACCTTCGCCTTATTAAGAAATAATTCTCACTCTATCCTAATTAAAAATTTATTATGAAACACATGAGCACAGAACCAGTTTGTCTACACAATTGCGTATCTTTATGAAAATGTGTATATACGAATTTAAGAAAGTTCCACATTCAATGGACTTTTCTCATAGTATTGCTTGGAACCAATTTCCTATTCAATGATTTGAACTTTTGATAAGCAAGTGTCCTTTGCACCTTACTTACTTTCCTTCATGCTATTAGATTCTGAGTCAAGCTCCAGATTATTTCCATAAACAGTTATGCGCTCCAGCCCTTAACTCTTGCCCAATGCACCCTGTGTGGTATCATGGTGAATATCCAGAAAACAGTTAAACCAGAAGAAAGGTATTCTGCTGATCAGCTGTTTTTCATAAGGTAATTATCTACTGGTTTGGATTCCTGCACTGACTCATTGTAGGGACAGATGAGTATCTGTGCTGGCACAAGGAAAACAGAAGAATACAATTAGATATGCACTTATTCAATAAAGCACATAAAAATGTTTTAACAAGCATTGCATAGGCATAGTAAAATTTTGATGCTTCTCTGGATTGCTGTTATGAGGGATTTATGGCAGAGACTCTCTTTTTAATTGTTATTTTTATGGTAAAGTTTGGGAAGAAAGTCCTTCTGCTTAACTGGCACTTTCTACTACTGTAATACAATGAAGTAAACTTAAACCTCATGACAGGCAGTTAGGTGAAGTCAGAAGGAAAAGGAATAAGACAACACTGATGTAAGCCGCATCTAATTTTTTTTTTCCCCGTAGACTTAATTCTGTTAAGCACTCTTAACTAAAATATTTTTATGTCAGATTTGGCGAAAGATTTGCAAACACATGTTTAAATTCCATGAAGCGTTAAAATACATGGAAGGTATCAATAAATTTAGAGCCTATAACAAAAATTAACCCTTATACTGCCCTCTGGTTACATTTTTCCAGCATTGGCTTATCTTTGGTTTTGAGTTGAAGTGTCTTAGAATTCACAGGTTCATACTGTATACTCTGTACAGGCTTACATAAAAAAAGATTAATACTGCTTCACTTCTGCAATATAGCCACTGCATGACCACAGCTAGGTGAAATCAACTAAATTTACAATAAAGGCATAAGCTACAGTATTTTGAAGATATTTCTAAAATGCATGCAGTAACTTGTTCTCCACAGTATTTCAGTATCACACCAATTGACAACCATTTGGAATTTATACTCTTATGTCTTACTTCATAGTCCTGAAAGGTGAGGGTTGAACATGAACACTACAAAAAAAACCTACAGAGCAAAATATAGAGGGTAATGTGTTAAATTACACATTTGAGAGAAACTGGACTCATATAAGCAAGCCCCTTCCTCTGTGAACCTGGAGACCTTACAGCATACTATGGTAAGCACTTAAAAAAACCCTTGAAAATTAAAAATCTGAAATTAATTTGTTATTTATCTCTACAGCAAAGACTATGGAAACATTTGAAAAAAGAATAAAGTGGCTAAGACATGAAGATGAATGAACATATCTTGATCTTGACTACTTAGAGAAGCACAGATTCAACATGACTATTTTAATCTGTAAGAAGTATTTCATCTAATTTTAATAAGTAAAAGAAATCTTGAAGCAAAAGGTAAGGCTGTCTGTCAGCCTTTTATTAAGTACTAGCAGGTCATATGTCAATTAGTTTTTTTAATAAGGGTATTTAACTTATGTTTTTAAGTAAAACCTAACAGGAACTTACTTGGTAAGAAGCAGGTAAAAAAATCAAAATTATGGAAGGAGTCATTACAATGGAGGAAGAGAGAGAAAAGCCTAAAAAACTACATGACTAAATGAAGAATCAGGTCCAAAATTGACTACATCAAGTCTGAAAGACACATAAATCCTGAAAATTAATTACTCATTACATGAACAATAACATCTTGAAAATACGGAAATACACACTATTTTGGAAAACTATATTATATCACGCCCTCATAAACAGGGAAGGTTAATCAAATTTGTAACTGATTTTGATTTGGAAATAGCCATTGACTTACAGATTCTGATTTATTTTAGTTAGAACAGACATAGTGAGTTTTATCTGGAGCAGTTTGGCTAAAATTTTCTGCTGGAATTACTCATGGAAACAAATTAAATCACATAAAGGGTTGAGGGCCTTGTAGAATTTTTTCTTTATAGAGCCATATTTCTATTTTAGTGTAAGACTGAAACAAAAAAGTTATCTAACATAACATTGTTTAGTAATTCATACCGTAAGTTATAGCTATTGCTGAAAAACCAACAACAGTAATCTTTGGAATCAATTCTGCCAAACCTCAATTTATGTATTTCATCAGAGAGGTCTTACTTCTCCGATAAGTGAAAACCAGCACCTGAACAAAAATTGACATAGTCCAACACATGCAAAATTACCCTTTGATTTGTCATGTACCCATCAAAGGTGGCTAGAAATTTCATTAAATGTTGATCAACAGAACTACATTTTCTAATAATATCATGAATTTAACTCAGTATTTTAATCCCAAAAAATGGCAGGTTGAACAGGCACTAAAGTGACTGATTCAGCTACCTAACCTACTGTCAAAGGCATCACATCGTGAAGCCTTGTCTCAGCTACTGATAAAATTGAGCACAGCTATGCAAAGATTAACACAAGCTGTGAGACTTGAGGTAACCACTCTGTTGCTAAGTTTGTCCAAAATTCCATGCCACTTTCCATTTTTAAACAATGTTTTCACATTTCATCAAATCCAGGTTGACACACTAAATCAAAGCTATCCCAAAATATGAAAAGACATGTTTGTAAATGATCTGCTTGAAGTACTCAAATGACCTGTTTTGAAGTATTCCAATTCCAGTGTCTCCTGAATCCAAATCTTAATCTGACTGTGGCTATCAGTTTCCAGTCGCTCAATTTAGTGGTAGTTTCCTATTAACATCACATAAACGTCTTTTTTTTCTCTCAGACGATTGCATAGGCTGAGGCTGCTCTTTAATGACATTTAAAAATATTTATGTATTTATTTTATCTTTGGCTGTTTGCAAGTTGCTGTCACACATTTATGTACACCTAGCTGTTGAAATTCATCTGTCATTTCATTACTGGATTTGAGCTGGTGATCTCATTTTCACTAATAAAGCACTAGAGGACATTCAAGCCATATAATGTACCCATTTGCAATTTCTTTTTCCTGTTTGGTGGCTGAGGTGCAACCTGATAGGCATGAACTGGGAAAATCTACATCCCTAAAACTGTTTCTCAATCATAATATGATCACTTTTTGTTAAAATTTTATTAAAGAGAAAAAAATGTATTAGTCCAAAGATTGACAAACTATGTTGCTTATTTTCTCATTTTGCCTTCTTACAAAGCTCCAAGTAATTAAAGGTTTTTCTGCCATGTTTCTCTCATCCTCTCCCCTTCTACCCATCAACAGCCTTCAAATATCTAACAGGCTTTTGAAACTTTCCCATTAGAGAATAAAAGCTGTTTTGATGGTCAGATTTACCTTCCAATTTATCCATCAGCTTCACTGAAATTAGTGAGCAGCTCAGGCTCTTAAAGACCTTACTACATGATTACCCTGAGCAACAAAATTAAAGAAGGGAGAAGAAAACCCCAGATGGTATTACCAGTACTCTAATATTTGCATCACAGCTAAACATTTTGTTGGAAGTGAGGACTCCTCATTCATTTTCTGTCATTTGCTGCAAGCACTGTAGTTGAAATTTCACATTCTCTGGTTTCTTCTGTCTCCATGTTCTCAAAAAGTAAAGCTCCAGCAGTTTCAATGCAATCAGACTTTGCTATTAAAACATGCTTTTCATCAAATTACTAGAAAAATAAAAATGAAAACAAAGCTGGCATGAAATTAGGTTACCCACTATGAAATTATTTACAGCAGGCCACCAAGCCCTACATCAGGGAAAGTCACAGTGTCTGAACCTGCTGAATTTATGCAGCTTGACTGTATTACATCTGGAGGTTGACATCTGGTTATTATGTACACCTAACTTATCCAAGCAGTAAATAGCACAAGTAGAGAAATCTATTCACCTAAGTCTTACGGTTCAGTTGCTTTAGAATTTCATGTTGAAAATAAATTGTAGAATAAATTATGAGCAACTCTTCCCCATGCTTACTCAACTGTACATGATGCTCCGTAGTGTAAATACATTAAATGAAGTGTCTTTGATCTAATCACGAAGCTGGCAATGAACCCGATTCCTGACTGTTTTCCGAAATAAATTACAACAACAACTTAAAACTACAACAGTACTTAGGTAAACCACAAAGGGTATTGAAACAGTTAAGCTTGAATTGACAGCAAAGGACTACTTATGGCCTACAAGAAGGAAAAATACCCAGCAAATTGACCTTTGTTGGTGTGGTACTAAAATTACTTTAACATAGGCTAACTCTGTCACTAAAAAGAAAACTATGACAGAATGCTAAAAATTAAATTCCATGTTCAAATATTATCCTCCATCATAAAAACACCTGAGATGATCTATATCCTCCACTCTTTCGAGATGAGATTTCTGCAGGAAAACCAAAACCAAAGTTTATTCCCTGTTCTCGAACCTTCTCAATTGATATATAAATCTGAAGGCATGCAGTTGTCTTCTTCCTGAATAAACAGGGTGTCTGCCTTTTATGTGCCATGTACTCATTTGTAACAGGATAGGGTCTCTAAAAAAAATGCCACAGCAACAAGCCAAGATAAAATGAGCTTCTACATAATCAGTAAAACTCTTAAGAATCAGTACCAAGTACTCGTTCAAAACACACATATGATTAAGTTCTTTCTTCAGTGCTTAAAGACTGTACACAAGTTTTATTGACTGTACTAGTTAAAAATGCATGTTTAAATGTTGTCTTAAGAAAGGATGCTTATCCATCAGAACCTCAAGATTTGCTCCAAAACTCCACAAAATCAATAACAATCTTATAATCATCTTGAATGGTTACTAAACTAGAACTGTAAACAGAATAATTACAGACTAAGAGGGAGAAAATATGATTCTTAAAATATGGCCTTTATTGAAAACTTGATAACTCTGGATGTTTATAAATAAAATGCTAATGTCCAGAAACAAATCTTCAAAAGCTGGAGGGACGGCGGGGAGGGAGCGGGGGGAAGAGGAGAGGAGGGAGGAGAGAGAACCTTAACTAGAGAGCAGAGAATACTTATTGGTTTCCATTATGTTTCTTGGAAAAAACACGGCACATGCATGTGTGCATACATAAAAGCAGGATTGCCCTTCTACTTGTTTCTCAGATTCATCTAGGTACAGATGAATTACTGGTTCTTATCATCTCCCCACTAATATGATTTTCTGCAAGGAAAAAAAGGAACAATCAGAACACGGATGGGGAACAGCTTATAAGGAGATACATCTCCAGAACAACAGTAGTACACCGTTCCCCAGCAGCAAGAACTACTTAGTGTGTTACACCCCAGTGAGCTCATCTTTCTCAAGTTCAATTCTACTCTTGAGGATCAAAAAGCAAGCTCTTTATGAGTAATTTCTGTTGTCTACTATTGAAAAGTTACTGGAATTTCAACTGTGCATGTCATCTGCTCACGGCATACCCTGCAAGGTACCATCTCTGATGCTACCCGTGCACTCAGAGAAACATAACCTAGGAAAGGCTACACAGATCTGCCAAGTCAATCATGAAAGAGGTGACAGAAATAACTTACTTTCGCTAGAAGCAAAATCTTTGAACATAAAAGCAAAGTATACACAAAAACACAGCCGGTGTCTTATGTGTACATGCTGACAGTTGTCTTCAATAGTTGACTGCAGACATTTAGTATTTCAGAAATCAAACAAAACCGACAAGGAAGATAATTTCAAGACAACACATAAGTATAAACTTTCATTAATATCTTTACTTGAGCATAAGTGTGTCTGGAGAAGACTTATGCATACTATTCTGTTGTTTTGCCCACTACTATAATCATATTACTTGATGAATGTATTTTAATAAGTAAAAAAACCTAGTAAGTATTTAAGCCTTGTGAAAAATCACTTGTTACATTCACAGAAAAAAAATACACTTAAAAAAGATAAATTTAATAATTTACGGGAAAATGAACTTTGAAGTGCTGTCTGCTATATTACTCTGTTCATGTTTAGCAACTGTCTACCTATCAAGAATGCACATTATCAATTCTACAGAAAAGTATTTTCAAAGGAATTGCACGTTAATTCATGTGTTTTTTCCCAGATATGATACAAGATCACAAAATTATGACAGAGTTTATAAAAATAAACAATCCCAGAGTATTTATATTTTGAGGTGAAAAACATAATATATATTTTATTTTGGAAGATGATAATTAAAAGGGCTAACTTAGCGCTTAAAGAGACAAAGCCACTACATTAACTATAAAACGTACCATACGCATTTTGCGTAGACTTGGAGAGAGGAAAAGTATGCAGAAAACCTGGAGGATACAAAAATGGCTTTCCAAAACTGAATAAAATAATGATGCAAATTTAATTACATCTTACATGACATATCATACAGAGGAATATTCCCCCATGCAACCATGTGTTACCTTGGTGTATATTTTATAACCTTGTTTCACCTTACACACTCTATTAAAAATATACAAATAAACAACCCAGATTAGGTTTTACCTCTCAATAAAATGAGTTACTCTTGCCAGATCTCATCAAATATTTAATTTGTGATGACTATGAGAACAGAAGGAACTTGCATTCCCTAAGACAGCATGTCTAAAAAGCTTCTTGTGGTCATTGAGTAATGTTAAAAAAAATACCACAAAACTACCAAGAAAAACATTTAAATACAAAATTTTATGTAAACCTTTATCTTCAACCACTGCAAGTACCTATGCTATGTCTAAACAGTAAGGACTCATTTCTTGTCTTCACCTTCATCTGTAGTCCAGCAATCTCATTGTGTCTCTGCACATAGTCACAGACTAACTGGAGATCTGTATATTTACTTTCAGCTTCCACAAATTCATTCTGTGATCCTGATAAAGCTACTTGTGTAAGCTCTGATGGTATGAAAATTCCTTTTGTATGAAACAAATTTTGTTTTCCCAATCTAACAGAAGGCTGTTACTAACCAGTAATAACAAATCTTACCTTTAAGATTAATTCATATGAAGCTTGCAACCATATTGTCAGACCGATACAAAGCGGAGTGTCTTCAAGACCACAGGATACTACAGAAAGTCTGTGAACTGAAGCCAGCTGGTAAGAAGAAACATAGTCTCTCAAGTTTTCCTCACATTGAGATTCGTGTCTTTGAACATAACATTGGTACATATGGTACGTGAAATGTTACATTAAAGATTAGTGGTGATTTGCACATCAGAGAATAGTATTGATTTGTATACATTCAGTTCTTTACATGTTTCACAGACTAGCATTATAAAGAACTACCAGCATATGTGCTAACAGAAGATGCTTTTACTGTAACCTGTAAATAATAACTAGGAAAACTATTCAACTGTGCCAAAATGCAGACAGATACTACTTCCTGAATACGGAACATTAAGTATTTTAATTAAATTATGCTACTCAAATAATCTAATTCTATTGACTAATAATGACTGTTACTTATTCCAAGT
>WKFP01012730.1:0-10174 GCA_011057875.1 Pterocles orientalis | reverse complement strand
GCGGCGCAGCCACGGCGGCTCCATTAGAGAGCATCCGTGGGGCAAAAGCCTTTTCCAGCGCCAGCCGAGCGCATCCTGATGGGGCTGATGTGCCCCTGGCAGCAGGATGCCCCAGTATGTGTGGCATGGGGGGGTCAGGGCATCCCAGGGCTGGCACAGGGATGGGGACAATGCAACGGGTCACCTGTCCCCGCAGGATGATGTGACCCCCTGGGCTTGTCCCATGGTCTCCATCACCTCCTTGTGCAATCGCATCCTGCCACAGTGGGAGAGGGGAAAATGGGGGCTCTGTCTGCTGGGGGGGACAGGATGGAGGGAGAAAAAAAGATGGATGAAAAATGGTGATGGGAAGAGGTACTGCTAGACCTGGGGGAGCTTCAGAGCTGTGATGAGAGGTGAAGGGTTTGTAACACGGAGGGAAATCATCCCGTCCCTGTCTGGAGGCAGCTCAGAGGAGCTGAAGTTCACCCCCCCAGCATTAAAAGTCTCTCGTTTAACACCAAATCCTGACCTGCCGCTCTCCGAGAGATGCCACTGGGCAAGTCTGAACCTCCCCGTGCCAGAGGGGAGCACAGTCACCCCACGGGGCCACCCCGCACCCAGACACCCTCCCGGACAAGCAAGGTGACAAGGGACAGATCCTGCCCACGGCAGCTCCTGCACCGCTGCCTGGCCTGAACCCAGGGGGAGATGGAATTTGTCTGGAGCATCGGGTGGGAAATCCAAGGAGAGAGGTGTAAACCGCTCCCTCCAGCGGTGGGAGCCGCCCTGGCCACCAAGGAGCAGATCAGGGGGATTTTGGGGTGTCTGGGATGGACAGAAAACTGAGCAGCCGGGAAGGGCCAAAACAGCCCGACATGACCCCAGCGGTGCTGTGACATCTTCCCCACGCCACCAGCAAAGCCTCATGAGTCTGGCACCAGCAGGAGCAAACCCAGCCCTGGCTCCGGACGGCGGGGTGACGGCAGCTGGCAGCTCCCCGACTTTGCAGCCGGCGAAGAGGCAGAGGGGGTTTGATCACGGCAGATCCAAGCGAGGCGGTGAAGTGTCTCTAAATGAGCTGAAAAGCGGTCTAATCGGCACATCTATTTCCTAACAAGTTACATACTCCCTTCAGAGCTCCAGTCATTTCAAAAACACATTAAGGAGAAATATTTGAAAGCTAAAATGTATTAAACAAGCACTCCATCCTCATCAGCAGAGAGGTTATAGACCTTTGCTGGGTTCCTTCCAATAACCTTGCACCGAGACACCACGAGGCAATCTCCTGTTTTCAAAACCCATTAAAAACACGGGCGTGATCCAGGGTCAACGCTGGGCTGACACCCCCACCCCGAGCACCTTCAGGGGGCTGGCAGGGCAGGACGGGGGGGCTGTGACCCCCAGAGGCTCCCCTATGGCAGCCTGCGGGGGACATGAACCAGCCCCCACCCGAATTCACAGGAGTGACCTGAAAACATCCAAGGTCTCTTGGAAGCAAGCCCACAAGAGCATGAGTTGGTTTATTTCTCTTTTCTGAGGCTCTGCAAAAGGGGAAGGGAGAGGGAAGGTCCTGCAGCCCTCCAGTGCCCCAAACCTTTAACACCGTGCTGCTCAGAGGATGCTCTCATCAGCCCCACAGCATCCCTCCTCTTGGTCCCAGCAAACCCCCCAGCAATGAGCTCCTGATCTGTGCAGCCACCAAAAAGCATTTATTTTCTTACCAGTCCCATTCTGCCGCCCACCCTGCTGGGGAATCGCCTCCCTCATCAGCTGGGGGCTTCACAGCAGGCAAAAAAACCAGAAGACTCATCCTTAAAACCCCCAGAGCTGTCTGTGCCCATCCTTAAACCCCCCAGCTCCCCCCAGGGGAGGACCCCAGTGCCTGGAGGAGGCTGTAAATGGGAGCATCAATATGAGCATCACCTGGGCACCCTGAGCCCCTCCCAGCCTGGGAAGGGGGGGTTGCTCTGAGGTTGCCCCCCCATTTACTGTGGCTCTCTCTGCTCTGTGTGTGGCATCTCGGTCCAAAAACCCCCAGCTGTGAGCAGGGATGTGTCCAGCCTCTGTACACACGTGTCCGGTGGGTGAAAGCCCATCCATCCCCCCCACAATCCCTGCTGACCCCTCCCAAAAGCAGGAGGGGGGGGCAGAAATTAAATAAATCGGAGGCATTTCAGGCCCAGCCCTGCCCTCCAGCACCGTCCCCCTCCCCTCTCCTGCGAGGCTCGGAAGCAAAGCCTGAGCATCTGAAGCACCGGCGCCTGCCTTGCTCGTATTTTTAACACAGCTCCGCACGGAGCCATCCCACACACATCTGTCCCCTCGGCTCGGGCTCGCCGTCACCCTCGCGCCCAGCCCCACGCTGCTGTTTATAACGCACCCAGTCACGCACCAGCCCTCCCATCCTCATCCCGCCGCGCGCCGGCTCAGGGATGGGCCTTTCCCGTTCCCCCTCTCCAGGTACACTCCTATTTTCTTCCCAAATCCACCGGGAAAGCCAGGAAAAACCTTTTCCTTCCCTTCAGGCACCATTTCTATTGCCACCAGCCAGCCCCTTTCCTCCTAAGCACCCCCTCTCCATGGGGTCCTACCTGCAGCACCCCAACCTCCCCCTCCTGAGCAGCCCCATCACGGGTGAAGAATAGCAGAACGGCAACGACAGCGTACAGCCTCTAAACAGGGTCCATACGGTTCCTGTTCCAAGTGAAAAGCCAGGAAAGCAGGGACGGAGCTGGGGAAGGGGCTTTGCCGGGTCCCTGCGATGCCGGAGCCAGCCCAGCGTCCCTGCTCTGCCCCAGCTGCCCCAGCCCATGGAAATCTCCCTCCAGGAGTTCTGAGAGGAGGCTGGAGCACTCCAGAAATGAGCTGGACGTGGAAAAGGAGATATCCAGGAGAGGGGAAGTATTGCAGGACCTGAACAAACTCCCCAGCCTGCCCCACATGGGGGTAAAACCGGGAGGAGCTGCCCCGTCCCACAGCCACTGGCGAGGGCTGAACGACAGTTAAATAATCCAGCTGTCGGCAGATGTTTGTAAGCAAAGCCACCAGCAGCGAATAGATTTTATTGTCTCAGAGAGGGACCCTTTGCTGCCAGCATGTCCCTTCCCATCTGGAGCGTGTGAGGAAGCTGATGGTCCCTCCCGGAGCCTGTCCGTGCCTGATTTCCTCCGGGAACCGGGCTGCAGAGCTCGCACGTGCTCAGCAAGCTCTGAATCCGGAGCGGTCCTCACCCCCCAGCCCTCCCGCAGCAAAGCCAGGGATGCGGAGAGGGGCGAGCACCCATCCTCCATGGAGGGGGGTGGTGGAAAGAGGTGACAACCTTCAATGACAGCGGTGCTTGAAACCGTCAAAATTCAAATCCCAAAAGAAAAGAGGTGCCTTGGTCAGGGAGTGTGGACACTCAGCATGTTTCTTAGGAAAGGAAAAAAAATTCAGCGCTAATATGGGAACCGAAATGCCGAGGTCGGAGCCAGGTCCTCACCCACCCGCGGTCACACCAGGCTCGAGGCTCATCCAGGGTGTCATTATACAGCTGTGCTTACGGCTGCACATCTGGACGGCGCGTCTGAATCCACAGGGGTTGATCCAGGTGGAGCAACCGCTGGATATCGATACCCAGCACCGTCACACCAGTAAAGCCACTGGGAGCCAGACCCAGGGTGTGGAGGGGACACTGCGGCTCATGGGGTGGCAGCGGCCACACAGTCGTGAGGCTCCCACGGTGACAAGCTCCGGCACGCTGGAGCTGCCGTTATCCGCTGCTTTCCTCTGGGCATCGGGAAGAGGAAAAATCTCCATGGCAACCAAGGACAGATGTGACCACGACTGGTAAGCGGCACATTTTGGGGCTGAACGATGCACCCAGGTACCCGCCACGCTGCAAACCATCGGCGAGGAGACCTTCCTCCTGCCACTCGCGCAAGGAGGGGTGACCGATAACTGCCCCAAATTCACAGCAGGGAACCTGGGGGAGGGAACTAGGGCTGGACCCCTGCTTCTCATCCCCCAGCCCGGTCCCTCCAGCTCAGCCAGGGTGCTGGGGCTGCTGGGTTTGACAGGTTGCGAGGAGGAAGGTGGGCTGTGCTCTGAATTAACGCCGAATTTTTGCAGGTTGGGGCCAGCTTCCCGGGCTGGCGTTACAGAGGAGGCGCGAGCTCCCATCAGCCGGTAGCCGGGTTTCTCTCCGCGAGTGTCGTGTGGGCAAAGGATTGGTGATGCATAATGTATGGCCGTGCGAGCAGGAGGGGGATGGAGGGGAGAGGATGAACAGGAAGAGGAGAGAGGGGAGGAAAAGGGGTTGAGAGCACATCTCCTCCCTCTTTGCCCCAGGTTTGGCATCTTTCTCTGCTGCGTGCAAGGTTGACACCTCGCTGGCCAGGGAATGGCCCCAGCGGAGCACGGAGCGGGGCTGCAGCAAGCAGGAAGAAAAGGGAAAAGGGCAGGGTGGAGGGCTCGGGAGGGATTAAATGTTATTTACCACGGCTGGGCTTGAGCTGATGGCGAGACAGCCACCTGGAGACAGCGCAGAGGCCAGGCTGGGTCGCCAGAGATGGAGCGAGCACCCGCAGACCCTCCTGCTCCTCCCAGTGCCCCCAGAAAAGCACGCAATGGGGAAAGAATGGCATCAGAGGCAGCAATAACTTGGATTTCTCCAGGTCCTTGCTCTCCTGGAGAAGAATTTTCTCTGCTCCAAGCGAGAAGGTCCCCAGGCTGCCTGTGGCATCGGTGGGTTTGCGAGGAGGGGCTGCCCCGGGTGGGAGGATGCGGGAGAGGCTGGGAATCATGCGCTGGGAGAGGCAGGAGGGGGAAATGTTTAAAAGAGGGAGGTGGGAGGCTATTTCTGGAGCAGAAGGAACCAGAAATCTGGGTCAGAAGGGACAGGAGGCACCTCGGTGGTTTGCTGGATGAGAAAGATGTGTTCCTCCAAACCCGGAGGATGGGGTCCCCAACGCCAGCAGCTCAACCGTGCCCCACTGCAGAGCTCAGGGGGGTCCCCAGCTGGGGGTCAGGGACCTGGAGCGGTTTCCAGCAACACCCTGGAGCTGCGAAACACATCAAGAGAAGAGTTGAGGTTGCAGGGATCTGCCTTTTGCACGTGTGTTAAGGGAGATGGGTCGATTCTGCCCAAAGCCAGCGGCCGGTCGATGCTGAAGCATGCCCGGAGCCCGTTTCCCCCGGCGCCGTGCTGGGCTGGCCCCAGGAGGGCGAGGTGGTGGCGACAGGTTGGGGTGACACGCTCCCCGGCAATCGATAAGCAACAGGAGCGACGCGTGAGGTTCTCTTCTTGCTTCCCACTGACTCACTGCTCCGCACTTGGCAATTCCAATATTGTTGATTAGCTCTCCTGGCACACAAAAAGAAGGTTTTTGGCAAAGATCTGTAGAAAACTTGGGTTCATCCCAGTACGAAATAAACTTTTGAAAAGTCAGACATGTGCAGGGTGGGAAAAATCTTTTCCTGAAAAGCTGAAGCTAGCTGACTGCATCTCTCCTCTGCCCTGCGAAGGCGGCAGCATCTTCCTCTGCTCGTGGTCCTTTCTCCGTGCGATTTATGCGGCAGAACACCCTCCTCCTCCCCAGCTTCCTTGCCCTGCTCTCCTTCAGCTGGAGAGAAACTCCCTTGAATTTGTAAGAGGACAGAGGAACACAAAGCCACCTGGGTGGGGAATCCATCTCACAAATTAATTTGGAAGGAGCTGGCGAGCCCCAAGGAAACCAGCTCAAATGGACCTTTTTCCTCCCTTGTTTTCCTGAAATGCAGCGGCAGCCGCCAGCAGACTGTGCCTTTAAATCAGAGACAGGCTGATCCCCAGGATAGCAGCTGGAAAGGGCATATCCAAGGCTCCGACAGGGATAAGAGCCTCTGCAGTCCCTGGGAATTAGCAAACACGGGCTGATAAGTGCAGCCCGGAGCCTGCCTGGCTGCAGGTATTTAAGAGGCTGCGAAGATGATGCTCAGCCCCACGAGCTGGAGGGGAGACAGAATAGGGGTCAAAAGCGTGATGCAGAGGGAGTTGCAGAGGACCAGCAAGCTCAGCTCACCCGCCACCAGGACGACTGCGACAGGACTCAGGCTCAGCCCACGACCAGGAGAGCGCAGCCTGCACGGGGGACGGGCTTGTTCCTGCCAGAGCTCAGCACCTTGCACCAAGGAGCATCAGCTGCCGAGGAACTGAGCTAGAAAACCAAAGCAAAACACACCCCAAAAAAGTGTGGGACCCCACGGTGGGGCAGGAGTGCAGCGGGCACCCCGCCCGCTCCCTGCCCGCATCCAAGCCCTGAAGGACTTCCCGAGATGATGCTGGTGAGGATGGAAACGCCAATCACTTTTCCCTTCAATGGGATCTTATCAGGGCTGGGCTTCCCAGCAGCAGCTAATTAAATCCGGGATGCAGTCACTGCTTAGATGGAAGTTTGTTTCCTGCAATAGCAATGCCACGGATGGAGGCAGCCTGGGCTCCTCTGCCCCCGCCCACGCACAGCATCCTGCCTGCCCCACGGATGCGCACACGGGTCCAGAGTCAGAGCCCCCTTCCCTGGGGCTGCCCGGGATTAACGTCCCCAGTGCTCGCAGAGGCAGATACCGCACGGGCAGGGCCACGCCAGGAGCCTGCGGCGGTTCCCTGGGTGCGAGGTGCTGCCTTTCCCCAGCCCTGAGCCCTGCCGGGGTCACAAGGGGCTCAATGTGGGCTCCGGGTCCATGCGAGAGCTCGGGGCAGCCCCAGAGCTTTGCACCAAGATAGCAACAAAATGTGCACCGCGAGGCATTGCAAAACCATCCTGGATCCCAAAAAGCAGCAGCTGCCCCAAGAGATCGCAGCCCAGACACAGCACAAGGTTCCCTGGGAGCCCAGAGGCTGTGCTGGCACCGCCAGGGACCCGCTCCCCAGCTGCAAAGGAAACTTTGGCTTCACCTCCCCGGGGCTCCCACCCCTTACCCTGCCCCAGCCAGGCTGCAAAGCCATCAGTCAGACACCTTCCAGCAGCTGATGCACAAAGGAAACCAAGAAATAAAAATGGGAGATGGAGGGGCCAGCAGAGCCCCCCTCCACTCTGCTCCCCCCCGGCAGCTCGTGGCCGTGCAGCACAGGGGTACCCCCAGCCCTGCTCCCACCAGCGATGGGAGGAAATCACCCCGAGGGCTGCAGTGAGATCTGTGCCGCAGGACGGGAACGTTGAAGTGCCGTTGGCCGTGTGAAATCCAGGGATGCTCTGGTGCGGCAGTCTGATTGCTCTCTTCTGCTTTCCCCCAGCTAATCCCACCTGCTCCTCAGGTGGCTCCTGTTGTAAGGACTTCAAAAGGCATCGCAGCTTTCAAACGGTGGGGAAACCTCCCAATCTGCCTTCCCCATCGCTAAGCCCTCCCAGCCCTAAGCAGCCCACAGAGGCATTAACCCAGCAGCCGGGGTCTATCCCCTCGGAACGGGGATCGCGCGCTGCTTTAGAGCTGAGCAGAGAGGATGATTGAACAGTTAAAGCACCGACAGCAAACCCGATAGCCGGGGATCTAGTCCCAGCTGCCATATGCTTCCTCCGGGACTCTTCATCTCTATTTTTGGGCAATCCGTACCCGCTGAGGGAAGGTGGGTGGCGGGGAGGCTCTCACAAGCTGCTGTGCTTTGCGGGACTTTTTTGGTGTTCGGATGAAAGCTGGGCGCCAATGTGCAGAGGAAATGGGGCAGGCTCGGCATCCTGAGGTGTCCGTTCAGTGCAGCCTGGGGGGGCTCCGGCAGCCGCAGCCCTGTCTGCTGGGGAGCAGCAGGAGATGCTGAGGACAAGGAGCATCACGGGCATCAGGGCTGGGTACCAAGGGCTCCGCAGCCCAGGGCAGGGTGTGATGCGCAGAGCCAGGAGGGGAGAAACCAGGACCTGCCGCACCCTCAGGGTGGGTTTTGTCTGGTTCCGTCCGCAGCATCAGCCTCTGACAGCAGGACCTGGCAAGTTGTCTGTAAAAAGCTTAAAGTCAAGTGGGAAAAGAGAAGAAGGAGATGAAAGAAAAAAAATGCGCTTACATGCTCCCACCCCTAATTCAACTTGTCTGGAAAGCAGCTCTCCAATAAGCCCGTTCAATACCACTTGAGGCCAGGAGATGCAGCAAATAAATCATATTCCTGGGGTGGGAGAGGCTGGAGCCAGAGCCCAGGCGTGCGAGCGCAGGGGATGCACGCCGGGCACGGAAAGGCTGTCTCGCCGCACGAGGTTTGCACACCCCTGTTCAGGTTTTTGGGTAACAGCCTCACCCCCCTCCCCAGCACCACGGCTGCTTCTCCCTCATCCATCACCCCGCAGGGCTGGCAGCTGTCACCAGCCAAGGGGACGGGAAGGAGCCGGAGCATCCTTGTTCTCACGCCTAGGTGCCTTCCCTTGCGCAAACATCGCCGAGCGGAGAAGAAAGTGGGATGAAAACAGCTCCCGAGGGAGCGCGGGCAGCTGGAGCCGGCGGGAGGAGGCAGGGGAGCATCGCGAGATGCCTCGCTACTGAGTTCACACCGAGTGGAATCGCTGGCAATTCCCCAACAATTTCTGTGAATCTCGGGGGGAAAAAAGAACGAACCTGCCAGCAGGGATGGAGAGGAGGATGGGGGGACTGAGGGACCCATGATGCAGGGAGGAGGTTGGGGCTCGGGGACAAGCCCCCCGCGGTGCTGGCAGCAGCTTCAGCATCCATCAGGGCCCGTTCGGGGAGCATCCACCCGCACACCTGGCTGCAAAGCAGCTCCACGCCGCTGCCGAAGGTACCGATAGCTGCTGCGAGTCCAGAGGCAATCGCAGACCTCGGTACAGCCAAGGAGCCTGCCGAGTGTTTTGCCAGGCTCAATGGAAGGAAAAATCAAGGCTATCCGTACATAGAGCGGCTGCACACAGCAGAAGGCACCGCCCAAACCTCCAGCTGGCAAAACCCGAGGATTTCCCCCCGGACCCAAAGTCACGAACAGTTTGCAGACCCCGGGTGGGCGCCGCTCTCCCAGCCCGTCCGGGACTGCGCGGAGCTGGTGTCACCAACCCAGGGCTGCGCAGGAGCAGAGGGATGGTGTTCGTTGAGCCCAGACCTCACCGGAATGACGGATTTCGGGTGTTCTGTGCGGAAAGCAGACCTGGCTGATGGCTGCTCCTGTTGCCCTGGAGACACGACCGGCCCCGGCGCGGCTTCTGCTGTTTCAATGGCCAAGGGGATGAGATGGCTCATTGATTTCCCTAATGAAAATCTTGGTGAACCATAATGTCGGACCACAAAATAGTGGTGGATCGCACGAGCCAAGGAAGAGTGGGTATGAAACTGCTGCTACACCCAGATGGATCGAAACCAGGATCTTCCCCACCTGCACACGGAGCCGGGGAAATAATCCTGCAACCTGCGGGCTGGTGCTCGTCTCCGCTGGTGCCAGGGTTCCTGGCATCTCCTAAGCCACCGTGCCTTCCTAAGAGATTTTTTTTTCCCCATTAATGGGTCAAACTGCAGAAGAACCAGGAGTTCTCATCCCTCCACCTGATGCTGATAAAGATCCCAAATCCCAGTAAACCCAGCCCATCACGCAGGGATGCAGGGAGAAGGGGTGGGGATGCCAACCCCCTTAAACATCAATAACTATTCATCCTGAAAAATACACGCTTCATACATATATTTAAGAAACCTGGAAGAATAGAGGGGTGGGTGGGGGAAAACTCCAAATTTCTTCTTCCAGTTTATCAGCAAACAGCCTCCTGCAGAGCTGACAGGTGGAAACAAACCGGTCACTGCACCGCAAACTGGTGACGAGATCTGTCAGGCGGGTTTGTGATTCGATATTAAACATGCAAATCAGAGCCGCAGCCTAACGAAGAGCAGACCAAGGGGTCAGCGTTGGGAGCTGGGTGGCTCCAGCCACAGCCCAGCCGCAGGCAGCAGAGGGATGTGATGGGACAGTAAAAGTGGCAGAAAGGGGCTCAGAAAATGGGGAAAAACGGGCAATTGGGGTGGGGGAGCTGCTGGGAATGGAGAAATCCTGGTTCCTTCAGCACACCTCTTTGCCCGGTTACAGGCAGATGTTGGCACATCTGTTCGCTGCAGAGACCAGCCCCGTCTTCAGCAGCGTTGCTGTTTCCAGAGCTGTTGCACGAGGGCACCGACACCTCCCCAAACCTCCACGATGACCCTGTGGGAAGCCTGGGCAGGTTAGACTGATGGTCACAGCCTCCAGGAAAAAAAAAAAAAA